>JAASFU010000109.1:0-45911 GCA_023333955.1 Globisporangium paroecandrum
ACTCAAGGGCGCATTTGAGCGAGCAGTTCAAGGCAGCTCCGAGACGCACGCAGAGGGAGAGAGGGAAGATCTTGAAAATTTGCGCTTTCAATTAGAGGTTTTGGCTTTAGAGTGCGCTTTGGTTGGCGAGATGGATGAAGAAACACTAGAAGACTCTAGGTAGAGAACACTTTCATTCTCTCATGAACACAATCCTCAATGATCAATGGTTAAATTTGTAGCGAACCTTGCATCCTTTTATGCGACCAATACTGAAAGCTAGTTAAGCATTTGTCTTCTACAACATGCAGATCGTTATTTTCTCGAATTCAGCTGGTATTGGAGGGGTTAAATCAACAGCAACTTGCCTGCTTGGGAATTTTTCCCAATCAGAGTGGCAAACTGTTTTGATTGGACCAAAAGGTGCTTACTGAGATTAGGAATCCCTAATCAGGCATTTCAAACGCGGAAAAAAGCGGCGAAAAAAGCGCGCCAACTCAATCACTTCCGCTCGCTCAACGGCTCAAAGACGCAAGAGTGGCATGGACGCCTTGACGGCAGCGGCCTCCTCGACCACCGCCATGGACGGCGATCGCGATGAGCTGTGGACTACCAGCAGCACCACTGCCATGACGACGCTGAGCCCCGCGCTGTCCGCCGGCGAGGCCGAGAACATCGCCGTGTGCATCCGCGTGCGGCCGCTGAACGAGCGCGAGGTGCGCGCGCGCGACTGCAACGTGCTGCGCACGATCAGCGCGATGAACATGATCTCCATCACGGACGTGGACGGCGCGCCGCTGAGCGGCAAGCACAACGTGTTCCAGTACGACCACATCTACGACGAGACGAGCTCCACCAAACACATGTACAGCCAGGTCGCGAAGCGCATCGTGCGCTCGACGCTCGAAGGCATCAACGGCACGATCTTTGCGTACGGACAGACGTCGTCCGGCAAGACGTACACGATGCAGGGTAACGGCGAGATGCCGTTCGAGCCTGAGGACTCGTCGCCGAACTCGGGCATCCTGCAGCTCGCAGTTGAAGACATCTTCAACTACATTGAGAGCTGCGACGACCGCGACTTCCTGCTGCGCGTGTCGTTTGTCGAGATCTACAATGAAGTCGTGAAGGACCTACTCACGTCGAGCGATAAAGGCAGCAACCTGAAGCTCCGCGAAGACCCGCGCAAGGGCGTCTACGTCGAGTGCAAAGAGGAGATCATCACCAACTACGAAGACATCCTCAACTTGCTCGCGCAGGGCAACATGCGCCGCACCGTCGGGCAGACCGCCATGAACGAGCGCAGCTCGCGGTCGCACAGCATCTTCCGCATCGTGATCGAGAGCAAGCAAAAGTCCAGCTCGCGTCGACAGTCAGAGGACGACGTGACCGGCGCTGTGCTCGTCGCGTGCCTCAGCCTAGTGGACTTGGCGGGATCCGAGAGCGTTCGCCACACTGCCGCAGAAGGGATACGCCAGCGTGAGGCCGGCAACATCAACAAGTCGCTGCTCACGCTCTCGCGCGTGATCAACTCGCTCGCGAGCGCGTCGTCTGGAGGCCAGAACGCGCCGTTCCGAGACAGTAAACTGACGCGCTTGCTGCAGAACTCCTTGGATGGCAACACGCGCACGCTGATCATTTGCTGTGTCACGCCCTCGGACAGGTACCTGGACGAGACCAAGAGTACGTTGCAGTTCGCAGCGCGTGCAAAGGACATCCAAACGTCTGCGTCGGTGAACGAAGTGCTAGACGACCAAGCGCAACTGAAACGACTCAAACGCGAGGTGCACGAGCTCAAGAAGCTCGTCAACAACGAAGCGCTCAATGCGCTGAAGGCTGAGAACGAAGCACTGATGCACGAGAAGAGTCGCCACAAGGAGGAGTACGCGCGCCTCATGGGACTGATTCTGACCAGCACGACGCGCACAAGGCCGTCCAGCGACAGCAAAGTCAAGCAACGCGTGAAGCGAACGCGAGAGACGTGGTGTCCAGGGGATTTCCCCACGCTGCCACTGCGGGATCTCGAGAACACACGCAGTGCCGCTGGCGCTCTTTCTCCGAACCCTCAGCCACGCAAGCGACGATCGGACAGCGACGCAAAGGAAAACATTGTGCCGCAGAACCTGCTTAATGCGTTGGAAGAAGAAATGGACGACGACACTGGTGGTGATACCGATGGCGGAGGTCGGCGAAGTAGCTCTAATAGCAAAGCACACGTGCTTAGTTCCAGGCTCCTGACTGTGTTCGAGCTGGCGCTGCAGAATTATCGTGGAGACAATGATGAGAACTACCGTGAGCTCAACGACGCGATTGAGCATGTCCACGAGCTGGTGACGAGAGAGGAAGACCAAGAGCGACTCTCGGAACTGCTTCAAGATCTGAAATCGCTCGCGGACATGAGTGCGAACTCGGAACATCTCCGTGGCGAGAATGAACTGCTGAACATGGAGGTCGAAGAGCTGCATCGGAAACTGAACCTCCTTGAGAACCCGTCGATGAGCAGTCAAGACGATGACCAGGGCATCCGTGACTCTCTTGAAGCCTTGAAGGTTGAGCTCACAGAGACACAGGCCTCTCTCGAAAAAGAACGTGAGTTGGTGGCTGAGCTCTTGAAAGAGAAGCAGATCGCCGAGCAGATGGCTGCGGAAGAGTCAAAAGTGCTCGTGGAGCAAGTTGAAGGCTTGCGAATGGAAGTCGACGAGAAGCAAGCGATGTTTAGTGCAGAGAAGCAAAGTCTCGAGACCGCTTTATCGAGTAAGGCGGACAAGTTGACGCAGCTGCAGAGCGAGCTCTCTCGTCAACTAGAAATTGCATTCGCTGAGATTGAGGAGCATAAACTGCTCCGTACAGAGGAGGTCGGACGACTTGAGAAAGAACTGTTTTCGAAAAATGCTGAGCTCGAAGAACAAGCTGCAGCATTCAAGGAGCTCGAAGCGGGAATCCAGAAGCAACAGCAGAGCGACGACAGTTTGCAGAAGTCCAAGGACCAAGAGAACGAGAACCTCCGCGATGAGCGAGACACGCTCGAGAGCATACTCCGTGAAATGGAGGAAGCGCGCAACACGCTTCAGGTGAAGGTCAGCCAGCTTGAAGAGGAGCTGAAGTCCTCGCAGCAGCGCAATGAACAAGGACAAGAAGAGACAAACAACAGCATGAAAGAGGTGGATGAGACCGACACCATCGAGCTGAACGAGTCTCTCGAAGCGCAAAACCAGCAGCTCATCTCTGAACGCGCTAGCCTTACAGAAGCCATGATGGCGTTGGAAGAGCAGTTGCAGCAAACTGCCAAGTACCACTCAGACTTGGACGCTCAGGTGAAATTCCTGATCGAGGAGAAGACTGCGTTGACCGAGAAGGTCTCTGTTCTTGAGAATGAACTCGCTCAGCCGGCTGGAAAGAAGGCAAGCCGCCGATCTGACACGAACAAGCAGGACGTGACGATGGAGTTTGACAACAACGATGGCGAAGAAGAAGGACTCTCCAGCGAACTTCAGAAACTCTTACAAGAGATGTCAAAGCTACAATTTGAGCTCGAACAAGCCACGACTGAGAAGCAAGCGCTTGTGGAACAGCTCAAGTCTCTATCGAGTGTGAAGGAACAATATGATGAACATAAGCAGACTTCGGGAGAGGAGCTCGAACGATTGCGAACAGAGCTCGAGTACGCAGCCAACGAGAAGCAAGCAAGCGACATCAACATCCAGGACCTCAACGAGGAGCGAGCGCAGCTTGCAGAGGCGATCCGAGCAATCAAGTTTGAGATGGACCACCTGCTCGGAGAGAACAACCGAAAGGCAGACCGACTCGAGCTTGAAGTGATCGATCTGCGCGTAGTGAAGGAGAAGCGTGAAAGCGAGATCGCATCGCTCAAGTCGAAACTGGAAGTGGCAAACGAAGAGATGTCTCGCTTGAAGAAGAAACTCGTGGAGTTTGACGAAGACAAGCAGTCGCTGCTGGCCACAGTGTCTTCCATGGAGGCTCTCGAATCAAAGCTGCAGAATTTGCTGAGCGAACGAGAGAGCCATTCGGCGCGAGTGTCGGGACTCGAGAGTAAACTAGAAGCACTGAGTCTTGAGAACGCCCGGTTGACCGAAAAGATCCAGGAGTTCAGCAATGCAAAGCTGGTCTGGCTGCAGAAGAGTGCGTCGAGCGAGGATCTGCAGGACGAGATCGGCGCGATGCAGGAAGAGCAATCTCGCCTCTCTTTGCTTGTCGAAGAGTTTGAAACTCGACTGGCGAGCAAGACCGATGAGAATGAGCAAAATCTGGCTCAAGTGAGCAAGCTGACAGCTGAGATCGCCGAGTACGAGTCCACAGTCGCTGATCAGAGCACAGCGATTGAGCAACTCCGCGCCGAGCTTTCTTTGAACGACGAGGAGCAAGTCGCCTTGCAAAGCAGGATCGACGAGCTCTCGCTTCTCGAGGAGCAAGTGGCTGAGCTGGAGCATGAGAACGCACAACTGAAGGGCCAGCAAGTCCAAGTCAACGGCGCACATGGGTCAAAGATGTATGAGCTGGAGGAAGCCAAAATTCAAGCCGAGATGCAGCTCAGCGAGTTGGAAAGTGAAAATGCCAAGTTATTGGAACAATTGAGCAGCATGCAGCAAGGTGGTGGAGAGTCCAGCAGTGGAGATCAGGCTCAGCTTTTCGAAAAGCTCACGGCTCTAGAGAATGAGAAGCAGAAACTCACTGCTGAGCTCAAACAGGTCTTCAGTCAGCGAAGCGAGCTCCTTGACGAGCTTAGTGCTCTTGAAACCCAGCTGATGGAGGAATCGCAAGAGAAGATGCGCCTTACCACTGCGTTCGACGAGCTCGAGAAGAAACTTCGCGACATTCGGCGTAGCAGCGGTGACAATTCTGAGAATGTGTCTGATCTTCAAAATGAACTTCAGCGTGCTCAACAAGCAGAGAGCACGCTGGTGAATGAACTGGAGAAGCTGACTGCGGTTGTGGAGAAACTGGAAGCTGAGAACAAGTCCTTGAAGGCTCGATCGTCTCGTAGAAGCACTGGAGGCGGTGGCAATGAAGACTTGGACGCGCTTCATCAGCGCCTGGAGATTGAGGGTGAGCTTCGCGCGACGCTGGAGCTTGATGTCAAATCATACGAAGAGACGCTGCATGTGCTTCGCAACGAACTGAAAGACAGCTCGGACACAATCACGGATCTCCTCGAGAAGTTGAAGGCGATGGAGGTGGACATGGAGCACCTGACTCAGGTGAAAGAAAAGGCGGAACGAGAGACAGAGATCGCGCGCGAGTTGATGCAACGAGCAAAGGAGGAGCAGAATGAGCTTCGCTTCCAGAACCAGCAGCGTGTACTGTCATCCGAGCAGAAGGATCGGTCTTTGTGCGACAATGTTGAGAGTCTGGAACAGCAGCTCAAGGAGGCAAAGCAGACGATCCAGAGACAGCAGGAGGCGCTCGAAAATCAAAGCCTTCAGCGAATCGAGGCTTCCGAGAACAACAGCAACAGCGAGATGCTCAAGAAGACTGTCGCTGATTTGCAAGACCAGCTCCTTGAGTCTCGAAAAGCCCTCGCGGTGCAAGAAGACACGTGGAAGTCGAGACAAAGCGGTGCTGAGAAACAATTTGCGCAGTTGACAAGCGATCTGGACAACAAGGCGAAGGAGATCTTGCGCCTGAGCCAAGCGCTTGCAGACGTGCAGAACAGTGAACAGGGGCTCTCGTTTGAACTGACCAATGTGAAGCGAGCGTACACGGAGCTTCTGCAGCGGAAAGAAGAGCTGGAGCAGCAGCTGAACGAGGTTGACTCTCAGTGGAGAGCGAGAGAAGAGGATCTCGGTGCGAAGGTGTCCGCAGAGCTCTTGAGCGTGAAGAAAGCGTACAGCGAAGTGGTTCTCCAGAAAGAACACCTCGAGCAGCAGCTAAGTGTGAATGACTCTCAATGGCGCGCGAAGGAGCAGGCGCTCAGCCAGCAGGTGGCTGCAGAGATGGACAGTCTCCGCGAGCAGTACCAGGAAGCACAGGAAGAGCTCGATTCGTATCAGAAATACGCTGACGACGAAATCCACAAGCTGCGCGCGTCTGTCGAGTCGAATGACCTGGAAATGGCTGAGCTGTCGCGTGCTTTCCAGGTGAAAGAGGAAGAACTGAGTGCTCGGCTCAAGGAGCAAGAGAACTGGGTCTCGCACCTTAAGGCCAAGCACGAAGAGCTGGAAGCTGAGAATTCCGACCTGTACGCTGAGCGCAAGACATTGGAGGGAAAACTCGAGACGCTGTTGTCTTCACGCGACGACGCAGTGGACCAACTTGAGAGTGAGCTGCGCGATGTGTCGATCAAGTACGAGCAAGCGGAAGCCAAGTTCTCCGAAGTATCGGAGCACATCAAAGAGATGAAGTCGACGATGGAGAAGCTCGAGGGCGAGGCGTACCAGCACCGCAACGAACTGGAAGACATGTCCGAGTCCCTCAAGTCGTCGCAGATGGAAGCGATGCACTACCACAACCAGCTCATCGAGGTTCAAGTGGGGAAAGAGGAGCTTGAGAAGCTGGTCGACACGCAGAAGAAACGCATCGACAAGCTCGAGAAGGTGAAGATGACCACCGAGACTCTCGATCTCTTCCGGAAGCTCAAGAAAGACCGCGAAGAGCTGCAGATCAAGGTGCAGGCGCTGCAGCAGGAGCTCATTGATGTGGAGAAGGTGTCGGCTCAAGCAAAGGAGAGCTCGAAACAGCAGACCACCCGGTTGGTTCAGCGGAAAGAGGAAGAGCTGGGCATGATGCGCGAGCACATCGCAGAGCTGGAGCAAGCCGTGGAAGCCGAGAAGGAGAAAGCTGCGATGATAAAGTCCGAGCTGAAGACCACGATCCGCGACGTGATGGACAAGTCACAGCAGGAGGTCCGTGACATGCAGGACGTGCTGCGAGGGCGAGCCGCTCAGATGGAGCAGTTGGAGCAGCAGGTGAGCGCACTGGCGCAGGAGAAAACCGAGATTCTGGCGCAGAAAAGCGGGAACGTGACGTACCTTGAGAAGGAGAACCTGGAGCTGCTGGTCGAGAACCGGCAGCTCAAGAAGCGCCTTGAGAGCAGCGCCAAGCCGACCGGCGGTTCCTCCTTCAGCCGGGTCGCCTCAGCATTGGAGGATATGCCCGACTACGACGAATCTGCGGCAGCAGCATCGGCTGTCCTGGCGGACTCGAAATCGTCGCGCGCCTCAGACTTTGAGACTAAAAGCTCGGCGGCTGAGAGCAAGAGTAGCAGCCGCAATCGCAATGGCGAAGGTGATGGTGGGCTCGGAGGGTTCCTGCTCGCATCAAAAGACGCGAATGAAGCAGCAGCAACGAAAGAGGAGGACGAAGAGGAAGCGCGACCCGCATGCGCGCAGCAGTAGACCAAACGATTCCTCTCTATGCGTGTGTAAGTTTTATTTTCTTAATCTATGCGAAACATCTACAGATTGAATCTGTCTTGTCGTCGTGGACACCTCTGGCGGGTTGTGTCTACTTGGACGGACACACAAGTCATCATATTAAGCAGACTATTACCAGAGACGTTGGTGGTGAAGAACTCACATGCAATCTATGTTATTTAGGAAGTAAAGAGGTGGGTGGGTGGTTATAGACACAAGTCTTGATATGAAAGCAGGACACGCAGCGAGCGGTAGTCGGCCCACAGCAATCGCCAGTTTACACAACAAGCTACTCCAGTGACTGCGAAATGGCTTTGCCTGGCGATTACCAGCTTGTGTCTCCGTTCGCGGTCTCCATCTCGCGCTCCTCTTCGTACTCGATCTCCACGTATGGACCAGAGCCTATTGTAACATACAATAGAGTTAGTACCATGGATGCAAACAGTAACTCCACAACACATGAACCATGACGTACGTTTCTTCTGCTTCTTGGCGGCAGCAGCACCAGAGCCCGGAGCCTTTCGCTTCTTGGACGGAGGCGCGTCCTCCTCGCTCGAGCCATCATCGTCGCCGCTCTGCTCGCTGGCGTCCTCGTCGTCGCTGTAGTCGTCGCCGACCGCGAAGTCCTCGAGGTCACTCTCGTCCTCGTCAAAGTCCTCGACGTACTCGACCTGCGCGTCCTCCTCGTCCTCCGACTCCTCCTCGAGGTCATCGTCTTCGTACTCTTCCTGCTCGCTCTCCTCCTCGATCTCCTGGCGCTCACCCTTCTTGTCCAGCACCTTGGAGAACTGGCGCTCGGGGAAATTATAAATATCACCATACGTGCCCTTCTGCAGGCGCTCGAGCAGCTCCTTCTCGATCGAGTTGTCAAGCTTCGCAGCAGCCTCGGCCTTCTTCTCGCGGCGCTTCTCTCGTCGCTCGATCTTCTTGTTGATCACCACGAGCTTCGGCTTGGTCTTCATGCGCAGCTTGCGCATGCGCATGAGGTACTGGTGGATCTTGGTCAGGCGCTGCTTGTTCTTGTGGATCATCTTCTTCGGCCAGAACTGCAGCTGCTCGTCGATCTGCGCAAGCGACTTGGTGTAGTTTTTCGACAGCTTCACGCGCTCCCATAACCGATTCGGCGTGTGTGCGCGCTCGATCGTCTTCATGTACAGGTAGCACACGCCCTCGTGCTCACGCACCGTCGCGTAGCGCGAGTTCGCCAGTGGGCACGCATTGCGGTTGCACAGCCCCGACACGTTGTACTCGTTACGGCAGAACATCGCGCCCGTACCAGGGAGCCTGTCATAGCCAAACACACACACACATATAGTTCATTAGTTTTCCTGATCGCCAGCCACATAAAGGCACAGACAACGAACAAGAATGGACAGGAGGACGTACTTGCTCTTGAACGAGCAGAACTGCCGGGAGATGATGCTCCAGATCACTTCATCGTGCTGCATGGTGACTGCTAGCGGAGCTGTTGAGCGGTGGCGCTATAGTGATGCGTGGGCACGTGGCGTAGGTTGCAGGACAGGGCGTCAAGAGAGCTGGGCAGAGCTGTGGATGCGCTGCGCTTTCGTCACGAAGAGCTCTTTACTGTGCTGTCGGTGCGAAAAGCTTTTCGCAAGAAGACTTTGCAACCAATCAGTCCCAAAGGGTTGTGTTACGCTATTATTGGCTGAAAATACTTGCGTTGGAGCCAATCGCTTGGTGAGAGGGTGAATTTCATCCAATCGCAGCAAGGAAGAGTCGATGGACCTTCGGAACGCCCAAATGCCCAAATGTGAATATGAAAATGCCAAGTGCGCAGCCACGCCGCCACTTTGCCTGCCTGCCTGCCAAGGCCACCTTGACCTGCAAGAGCTTCAGCAACACTCATAACCACGTGGTCAACAAAGTAGCTACAGCAAATTGCTCAAACCCACACAAGATTCGTCAAGAGGCTTCCAGAGAACCCCACCCCATCCATACTACGAAGGCGAACAAAACTGACAACCTGGACTGGGTGGGAGGTTGCATTCGTACACATCTTCAAGAAGTACTTCGGATCACTGTCATAAAAAAAAAAACGAGCGAGCGAGCGTTGCTTCCCAAAATCTCACTCAATAACCACACCGTTTGGTGGGTTTCTCACGAGATAATGCAGCTCTCGCAGCAACTCTGCCGCGGCGGCGTTTGCGTACTGTTCGCTGCTGTCTGTCCAGTGGGAGCACCCCCCGAACGAGCGTTCGCGCCACCTGCCGCTGCACTTGTCGAGGACGTGCTGTTGGGTTTCAAGCAGGTCGCAATGTCCTTCTCCTGCCACAATGCGTGCAGTTCGACGCCCAAGAACTCGGTCGCGCGCACAAGACTCAGCGCGTCACACGGCGGTTCTGGCTCGGGGATCTACAAAGTTTTCATACCAACCAATCATCGAAATAAGTCAGATGAACCACAATGGCGTAGCGAGGCATACTTCCTTACCCGTTCGTAGTATACGCTATCGTTCCGATGCGTCATAATGTCCAGGTCGCGGTCGACGATCTGCTGCGAGCGCAGGTAGATTGACTTGAACGTGTCGAGGCGGTCGCGCTCCTCCTTCTGCTGTTTCACCTTCTCTTCGTAGCTCTGCTTGAGCGGGAGCACCTGCTGCATGAGCGCGCGCGCCTTCTTGAAGTTCGCAATCGCCTGTGCACATGAGAGCGCGTCCTCCTTCTCCATCCACGCAGCGCCTTGGAAATAGCACGAGATCGCAACGTAGTAGGACGCTTTGAACCTTGCATACAGCCGCATCTTGTCGGCCAGCGGAGATGTCGAGCACGGAAGCGTCTGCGCCGCGAGCGCGTGGCTCTCTCGGTACCGCGTCGCGATGTCCATCGAGAGCTTCGCCATGAGCGCGTAATCGACAAATTCGCGACTGATGCCGCGCAGGATCACGAGCTCCTGCGCTTCGGCGAGCGAGATCCACGCCAGCAGCTGCGGGTAGCGGCCGCACGCGAGGTCGGGCACGCGGTCGATCTGCGCCAAGTCGCGGTCTTTTGGAGTTGTGTTCTTGGCAGTTGACGTACCACCACCACCACCACCAGCAACGTCAGCACTCGCCTGATCGCTCGCGTCCACTTTGAGCTGCTCGGCGCGCCATTTCGCCATCATCTCATCGTCCGGGACGCCGCCATCACTGTTGCCGTTATCAACAGCATTCAACTGCGCAGCAGGCTCCGGCTCGGCGCTCAGATCCGTCGGCACAGCGCCGACCGCGCGCGGCTTGACGTCAATCGATTCGAGACACGCGTCAAACACGCCCGCAGCGCTCAGGAACAGCTGGTACGCGAGCTTGAGCTGCGTCTCGTTGAGCTCCGAGAGGCGGTTCGCGAGCAGCGCGTCCACTTTCTCGCGCGCGTCGTTCATCATGTAGATGCCGCTCGCGAGCAGGACCTGCGCGTACTCGTGGCGCGCGTTCAGCGCATGCAGCTGCGCGTTCGTGAGCACGTCCTTCCAGACGCAGAAGTTCAAGTACGAACTGTACGATTGTGTGACCTGGAAGCCCTCTCCAAGACTGCGAGTCGCGCTGTCGCCACTGTCGGTACCGGCAGCAGCAGGCGTGGCGAGCCCCGCGGCGTTGCTCAGTGGACTGTGGTCGTCGATCAGCGGCTGGTGCAGCGCGGACGTCGGCGTCAACGTCGATGCTGTGAATGGAGACGAGGTAGCGTACGCCTGAGCTTGATCTGCGGATGATGAGGGCAGCGATGGCGTCGAGAACCCTTTCACCAGCGACAGGTACGTCACGACGTCCTTGGTGTACGCCTGGATGTCCTCGACCGAGTTGAACTTGGACGGCTTCTCGCCACTGCTGCCGCTGCTACCAGAGGACGCGGAGACAGCGCTGCGGTCCAGCTGCAGCGCTGAGCGGGCCTCGGTGAGCGCGCTCGCGAGCCGCGCGAAGCTCTCCTGCTTGGACGCCTCGGCGAACTTGGAGAGCTCCGTCTTGAATCGTACCTGCATGATAATGAGAGAGATAGTGAGTGAGTGAGGCGATAGGCCACGCACGTAGAGTGAAGGAGCGTGCATGCACATACCTTGGTGGTGTCCTTGCGGCCCGGGTACACCGCGTGGCAACACGGAGGCAGCGGCTGGCGCATGCTGGCCGCCATCGCGAGGGTTCGAGGTGTCCGTCCGCCTGAGAAATTCTGGTTTGGCTTGATGATAAAGAAAAGCGCAAGTTCTCTACCCTTTATCAGGAACTTCATAAAAGGGATATGACTTAAAAGACTGCTTTCAAAACAGGAAATCTAGATATTTATATTGTGAGTTGTATGGAATCAGCGATTCAGTATTTTGAAAGCCGTATAAAAGAGCCTTTGCAGTTCGGAGGAATGCAAATAGAGTTTGGCACTGTGCGAATTCCAATCCCGAAAATCCGTGAAAAATCGACCGAGGAGGAGGGGTGGTTCGAGGAGCAGGAGGCGAGCCGTACCCCAGCCAGAAGCATTCGACGCCCTCACCCGTGCGCTACGCTCTTCTTTGCGTGTATGTGTGTGTGTGCTCTACATGACCACTGACTCTCTTTCTCTCTCTTTCTATTGTCGACACAGTCCACACAGGGCTAGGAAGACCCCGTCTTTTTTTATATGCTGCTGCACCAGCAGACCGAATGATACATCAGAAGGTAGATGCTCACCACACAGGTAGTTGGAGCCAAATGTCGAGGTCTAAATGATAACAACGGCGACTCTTGTTGTCATTGCGCACGGTCGATAATCATCTCCAGGATAGTTGCATCAGCTCGCGTACGAGTGCCATCGGTGCTCAATCTACCACACCACCACCACCGCTTGGCACCACTTATTCAGAACCGTTGGCCAGCAAGTTGCCATGATCAAATGAACGGCTGGCTAAATAACACTCCGAGCACTGCGGATAGCTTGTATCGAGGTTTCCCGAGAGGTAGGTATCTATCTATCTGTATCTGTCTTGACCGACCAAAGTGCACGAAGCAAGTGCAACGGGTAGCTCAAGTGAGGACACGAGAGAGCGCAAAATCATACAAATTGGCTTAGATCTATTCCCTTTTTCGCTGACGAGGAAGCACACCAAATGCTATCATGGTAGAACTACGGTACGAACTGCTTGCGGTTTGGAAGATATCTAGGAACTCCCCTATCACTCACAATCGCGACCTGGGTGAGTGAGCAAGGAAGAACAAACATACACGGTGGCGCAACGCTCTTGAATCCGAAGACCTGTACGGGGTTGCTCTGCTGCAGCAGCAACAATAGCAGCAATAGCAGCAGTAGAAGCCACTTGGTCGGGGTCGACGAGCCAAGAGTTAATCGCGCACTTGGGAAAACGAAGCGGATTGCATATGAGAAGGAAGCAGCAAGCGGTCAGCCCATCGGAGGTTGATTCTTCGTCCTCTCTCGCAAGTTGTGCAGTCTTGATGGAGTTCAGAGCACGAGTGAGACGGGAGGGCGAGCGCCAATGGACCGGACGCCGCGAGACGGATGATGACATGCAAGGCCCACTGCGCGGAGCGGAGGCAGGTGGAAAAACGATCTTGAGACTGCACGACGAGAGCGAGAGCGAGGATCGACGAGGGTGGCAGTCCTACCAGCGAGAGGTAGATAGAGAAAGAAGAGAGGCGAGGCTCACTCACGAGCGCTTGGCGACGCTTAAGTAGACGGGCAGATGGCTCCACATCATCCATGGTATCGGCAAACTAGCTCCATGAGGATACGAAGAGTGTGCCGCGAGCCGCACGCCTAGTTGAGCAGCAGGTAGTACGCATCTTTTTCGATGTCTCCCCCCCCGTCGCCAGCGCGTAGATTCGGTTGCCTGCGCACGTCTGGTACGGTCGCACGGTGTTGATTACACAGATTTTGTTGTGGTGGCTGCACAACTCGTCGTTGCCATTCATGATCCATGGCTTCTCCTTGTCTTTGATTCGGAACTCCTCCGAGCAGTTTTGCACCAATATCTTTTCCGCGACCTGTGCGGTGGCCTTCGTGGCGTACGTGAACACGCATTCCACTTCGAACTTGGTGTCCTTCTTGGTCGAGGCATCGTACACCGCCTGGACTACGAATTGTTTCACAATCTGCTTTGAGTCGTTATCACCAACGTCCACGACCCCTTCCCTTTTCTCTCTTCCCACGATGTTGAACGAGCACTTGGCGATCGAGATCGTGTGGTTGAACGCGCTTGTGTCGTAGTTGAGCCCGATGTTCGGGTGGTAGTCGAGCGTGATCTCGGCAAAGTCGCCGCCAGGGTACAGTAAGAACGGGTTCATCGTCGTGCTCTTGGGTCGCGACGACTGGTACCACATACTGCGGAAGTGCTCTCACACGTGGATCTCGTTGTTGGCGTGCAGCGCCACGTAAAAGTCTTCGCTCGTCGCCACTGTCCCGCACTTTGTCGTCGCCGTCACAGTGATGCGCGTGCTCGGCTTGTAGAACGTCACGTAGTCGTTTGCACTCTTGCCCACACCATCGACCGTGTAGGTCAACTTCACGAAACCAATGACGTCGGGTAGGCTGAACCAGTCCGAGCCTGCGGATGAAGCCACCGAGGCGTTGATCTACGTCGATAGCTTTTCCTTTTTCACACATAGTCCAGAGTACGATGCATCTGGCACCGCTGTCGCGTACTTGGTGCAATTCAGCGCGATGTGGATCTCGGTGGACGTCGTGATTCCGTCCTTGGCCTTGTCAGGGTACAGGTCGTGCATCACAGCGTTGGATGCAGTCTTCGTCGTCTCGTTTAGAGCCACTGTCAGTGTTGTTAGGCTCCGGGCGTCCGCAGTCATGCAGTATTGAGGCACCTCGCATTTGACAGTCCCCTCACATTTTCCTTCGGCGTGTTTGTCGCACGAGTAGTTGATCCATCTCTCCTTCAACGCGACGCTCGCGGTGCCGATGCAGCGCTTGCACACACCGCCTTCGGGGGAGGAGATCTTGTCCTGGAGAACAGCGAGCAGATCTTCCTTCACGGTCGCTGGCTTGAAGAAATCGAAGTCAGTGGCCGGGACCTTGCTGTCGTTGAAGTTGGTGCCTGTGATGACCGCATCATCGCATCGATTCGAATTGCAACCGTCATTGAGCACGTGGTCCTTGTAAGCCTTTAGCTTCGACAGGGTCGAGCTGTACAGCGCGACCGAAATGTCGTTGAACTCCGTGAAATTGCGGCTGGAGGCCTCGGATACTAGTGGGCACGGGGAAGACGAATTCTCGCTCGGACGCGTCATGCCGACGATCGCGACGCACCCTTTGCACGAGAACTCACCAACGTAGTCGGAGGCTGTTGCCGTGAGGTTATAGACACCGTACCCGGAAAACGAGAGGTCGTGGATCTTGCCGATCGGGTCTGCCTGGAACTCCTTCCACGAATACTGTGTGGGCGGTGGAGATGAACTATTTGCCTGTTTGATTTGCAGCGTGGCTTGGGGGCTAACAGAGCTTAGTTTTCCGCTCGTAGGCGAATCTTCTGCGTTCGTGCGGCCGTAGTCGACGTAGTTGTCCACAGGGTAGAGTGGGCCGATAGAGCCGCCTTTGAAAGAGCACCCCACGCCTGCGATCACATTTTGCGTGAAGTTGCCCCCAGACGCACTTTCGATCGTACTCGTTCTCTTTGCAGCTGTTCATTTTGCCATTGAGCGTCGACTCGGCGTCGCAGGCGCAAAAGCACTGGCGCTCACCCTTGCCGTCAAGGTAGGAGTACGGTACGCTATTTGTCGGCGAGGCACAGTGCAACGCGCGCGCGAGGCTGAACGGGCTGAACTTGGTCAAGGCGCTCGGCGTCTCGACCGTGTGGTATTTTGCCCAGCCTTTCGTTTTTGAACACTCCGGCGGCGGCGTGGCCTTGCAGAAGTGGAAACGGAACGTCTCACTCCAATCCTTCTTGGGGATCATTTCCATCTTATCCCTGGCAGCTTCGTCGCTCGCGAAGAAAGTCGCTGCGATCGTGTTTAGCGGGAGATTCGCTCCAGAGCTGCTGTATATCGGCTCGCTCGCTTTCGCAGTGCACTCTTTCGTACCCGAAGTACCGACCACGTACTCGACAACGTACTCGATCTCGCGTACGCCGACGAGCCGTCAAAGTACAACTGGTTCAGGTCATCGAGCTTCGAGATCCAGCTGGCGACCTCAGCCTTTGAGCATCGCAGAGGCACGTTGGCACGAGCACGAGTACTTTGGCTTCCCCTCGGGTATTGATACCCGGCGTGACGCACTTGCTCGCTACGGATTCAACCAGCGCGTCCGTAGCCATTAGTATCTTGTCAAACGGAAGCGGACCCACATTCACGATCAGAAGCGACAACGCCGAGTTCTATGCGAGATCGTCGTTTGAGCTGGAGAGCGCGCGGTTAAACTCCACGAACCATTTCTCAGCCGAGGTAGGCTGGACTTACGTCAGGAGAAGGTGACAGAGTGCTCCAAAGCCGAGTGCCAACGAAGGCAGCACTTTCATACCTGTCGAGGCGAGAGCTGCTTGGTGACGGCTTGCTGAGCACTTGGGGTGGCGAGCGAACCGAGAGGCTGATTAACTGACTGGCGACAACGGTGGCTTGGAAGCAGAGGCTACTTGCGGAATGGAGCTTCAATCCGAAAATGAGAAAAGCAGAGCTGCTGTTTTTAACCTGTTGGTTTATTGGCTTGCTGCTGTTGCTGCCGGGCCTTCGAGGGCCCCTAGACAGCCAGCCAAAAGGCTGCTACCGCCACTAGGAGTCCCCCCCCCGTTTGCGCCGCCCTTCATCGCTGCAACCACTTTTCGCTATGGAGGCGAGCGCATCGGCCGCACTCGACGGCACCTCTTCTCATAAGTCGCGCATCCGTTACGCAAACGTTCGTCTGTTGATTGATTCACTGAGAGGTATCAAGCGGTATACGCGAACTTGAGTAGAAGTGGTATGTATACCCGTTTCGTTCATTCGTTCGCTCTTTCTTTCCACTGGAGGCTGGAGCCGCTCGTTCTTGGCGAATCGCAAATCGTGTGAACCAACCGCCGACTTGTGAGCGCCAGTCAACGGACGCGGTGCTGTGCCGAAACAGACAGACGACTGGGGAGAGGCGAGCGCAGAGTGGCTGCTGTTCAGCACGTCTCTTTTCGTATCTGAACGCGTGCGTCAGCTTCGGCACAACAAACGAAAGCCCCGGCATCAGAGGCTCCTCCCTCAGTGCAAGCGACACGGCGATCCGTTCAAGTGGTGTCCAGGCGCAACGATCGCGTCCACGTCGTATCCCTGGATGATCGAGCGTGACGAAGGCGGTGAGAAAGACGTGAAAGCAAAAGTAGTTGTTGCATTTCCAGACGTGTTTCGTTCCAATTACAAAGCAAACGTGCAAAAGGCCAGCGGCTGGTGGAGCAGGAGGGAGCACATCCTCTCTCTCTCGAGCAACTCGATCACAAGGCGCCAAGATGGTGTTGTCAGGCGCGTCAGATTGAAGGCGAGTGAGGAACGTGGCCGTAAACGAGCTCCGTGGGTTACGTGACTGCACGCCCAGCTTCTTGAAGAGTTCTTGCGCCTCCGTAGTTTGAGCATCAAGATATCCGGGTTACTACTCATTGAAACTGGCAGACACATCCTGACTCAAGGCAGTGCGAAGTTCAACACGGACACAGTTGAGTCTGACAAACTCATCATCGAGCGGATCAACACTCGCTGGATCCAATCCTTTTGCGAACGTCACGACGTCGTAACGAAAAAGAAATGCGGAAAGCTAGCTATCAGCGCCGAGAAACAATCAAGCATTGAACGCGCAGTCGCATACCACCTGGGAAAAGTGAAGAGTGACTTTGACAGTGGTGTCCTCGATGACGATCTCGTGCTCAACATGGACGAGACGCATTTCGTCATCAACATGGATGATGGCATGACGCTCGAACTGAAAGGCGCAAGCTCACTAAAGTATCACGACATCGTCTCTGGGGGGCAGGGAATGACACTCGTCTTGACTCTGCGAGGTGGATCGAGAGCCGAAATCGAAGTCCCAATGCTCGTTTTCCAAAACGAAAACCGAAGCTACCCGATCCGTGGTTTACCAGACACAGTTCCTGGCGTAACGTACCGTAGTGGACCGAAAGATTGGACGGACCGACGTGTGTTCGTTGAGTGGCTGCACGAGGATCGCTGCCTCAGACTCGACGCTCACGGTAGACGACAGGTTCTCTACATGGACAACGCAGCCGGCCACAAACTTGTTGAAGGAGCTGAAACTGCCTTCGAGAAGAAGAGAATCGATATCCGATACTTGCCACCAAACAGCACTGATCTGTACCAGCCAGCCGATGCCAATGTTATCCAGCAAATGAAGAGAGCTTGGGAAGCGGAGTGGGAGAAGAGAAGCTCCAACTGGTCAACAGGCAGCAGTTCACGAACATTCCAAACAATCAAGGTGAATGGTCGAGTAAGCTGCGCCAACCTGGTAAGAAATACTTCCTCCGTTTGGCTGCTAAGTGCTGCCGAATTGTGAGCGACATGCGCGATGATAACAATGTCAGCATCGTGTGAAAGTCAACGATTCGCTGTGGCCTCGGAAAGAATCTAAACGGTGAGTGGGGGGAGAGTCAGCTGTTCCCGCATTTACAACAGATCATCCAGAAGAACCGCGAGTATTTCGACGGCAAAGAACCAATCGATTTCTGCGAAGCTCTGGTGTAAAGCCCATGCCTTTCATCCACATAATACATTCATAAATGCATATTTTACAGTCTCTCTCTGCATTGGTCTGACTCATCTTGTCAAGACTAATATCGAAGTTAGTAAATAGTCTGGTCCAGAGTAAATAGAATGTTGCATATTTTAGTCTGGATGGGAAAATAGTCTGGTCCAGATTATTAAGTGTGTGGACACTAAAAAATCGACCTTCAGTATTAGTCTGGACCAGACTAAATACAGGGCCTGGTGTAGCGTTTAGGAAGTGCAAAACGACCATGGCCAGACCGAATCAAAGTAAAGCACGGGTACATTTATTTGAAGACAGTGTGCGTGTGAAGTTGGGACACAATCCGGCCTCTCTTCGTTTTCATTTCTGGCGCTTTGTTCAGTGCGCTGTTGTCACACTATTATGTCTTATGCTGCAAAGACAGCCTAGCGACCTCACTAAGCCTGATCTACTCGACGTTTCTGCCATTCTGCTCGGTTGAATAGACTGTTATAGAGGAACGACAGCCCACCGTGGTGGACCCACCTTCAGCATGGCGGCTCCACGTGACCTTGTTGTTAGTACCGATGTCATGCCAGCAGTACTTGCAGTCATGGACTGTTAAAATTGAACTTTTTGCCATCAACAGCCGACACCACGTAGTACCAGTCCGTGCGCAGACTTATCTGGCGCTTCACCCATTTGTCACGAAGCGCCGTCTAACGACCCGCCATGCATGGAGACGTGTTGGCCTTCTCATACTTCAAGTAGTCGCATCGTTGCAACTCGCGCTGGATGGTGCAAAAGGCTGCTTCAACACCAAGCTCTTGGTGAATCTGGTTGGTGGTGTACTCTTCAGTCAAAGTGAGTCTTATCAAACGAGTACGGTTGTGCACCTTCAGCGACAGTGGTCGTCCCGTGCTCTTTGTACAGTAGACTTCTAGGTCCTTCAGAAAAGCGTGTACAACACCCTTCGAGCGGTCAACAGCTTTCTAGCTCTCCAGAGCGACATTTTTATGCTTGCATACGCCAAAATCTTGCCATGCTCAAGCTTAGTCAGGAGTGGAGCCTTTGACGAAAATTCCCCACTTGCCGCGAGACTCGCGTAACCCAAACAAGAAACATTTGTGCCGTCACATGGATGATTCTTCTCTTCACAATGCGATGCTCAGAAGCTGAGTGGCTGCGTTCTCTCCATTTACCGAAAATGTACGAACGACCAAGGCGCTACCATTCGGAGAGTGCCCCCCTCCCCTCCCTCCAATTCCCGTCGTCGTGAGAAGCCGCATGCTTTGACTTGTAAAGAATCGCAACTCTTGGCTCTGTTTCCTTTAACGATTCCAATGGATTGGCCAATCGATCATGACTCCTCCATCCGATATCCATGCGGCCAGCGGGCACACACTGGAGAAAGTTGCTTCTGTTGATCATTTATTTGAAGCGGAAACACAGGCACCGCTTGCTACACCCGTGTGAGTTGACCAACGCCTTTCTCACCCTGACTATCTGAGGTTCACTGATAACCAAAAACGACACGAGTGCGTGCCTCTCATTTGTTCATGAATGCTACTGGTAGTGCATTCTATCGACACCACGAGCCCAAGTTTCTTCGAGGCAGTTGGAAAGTGGTGCTGCTCAGCGCAGAGTTGGCACGTTCACTCAATATCCTCTGCGTTCGCTTGACCGCCCCAAGCCGCGCGAACACGGTAAGATCGCGAATCAGCACCACCACGACAACAATGCGGAGGTTCGTTGGTGCGTGGACTCAAGCGTTTGTGAGGAAAGCTGCTAAAATATACACCACTGCATTGGTTCATGTCGTTCGATGCCTTTCAGTATTGCGTTGATGCAATACCCGCCGAAACAAATGCGTCCTGAGACTCACAGCGACCGTCAATTTGTTCTGGTTGTAGTGCGCGCCTTCATGCTCGCATGCATGCGCAGGTGGGAGGAGGTCAGTTGGTACGCGTATGCCGTATCGGCAAGCCACAATGCACAAACTCAAATGCGCTGCTGCTTGCACTTGCCTCATTAGCCCCAGAGGGTAGTGAGCCCTCACGAGCCACGGAGTGATGACATTACATACCAGCTGTACTCTGGAGGGCCACACCCAACTAGCGAAATAATACGGTAAGGGCTTGCTCCCTCCAGCAGCTCAGCACTTTGGCCTCAAGGTCCCGGATGCATCGATTTGAGAGGCACTGACCGCCACGCGGTCGGAGCTCTTCGCGCTGTCACCAGCAGCTCTGCACCTCCCTCTGGCCTTCTGCCTCCCTCCCTGCGTTGGATCGCTCAGCGTGACAAGCGTGGCACATTTTCCACATGGGAACCTCTCGCTTGCTGTTATTAGCGGACTGTATGGCGGAAACAAGCAGCGCAAGGCGCAACATGCGCGACTTGCGTCTTGAACAAGACAAGGAGGGTGTTGCGGCCGATCCGATACTGTGATCGTAGAGAGCACACCCAGCCGAGCAGCAAATCGCGCTTGCGTGCAAGTTGTTTGTGTGTGTGTTGTTTGGTCTTCAATCACGTGTGTTGCGGTCTTCATTCCGCCACACATCACATCAGAGAGAGCAGAGTTGTTTCGCTCACAGGCTCGAACAAACAACTCAGACAAGACCTCTCGACGCAAGCAACGCTCTTGTGACCGGTGTACTGTACCTACGTACCTGTGGGACGGAATGAAAATGGGTCTCTCTCGAATGTGCCACATGTTGCGCTTCACGTGCGTGTCGTCTGCGTTGGTGCTTGTTGCTTGCCTTTGGAGGAGGGAACGGCGGGCTTTGCTTTGCCTTTTTTGCTGAAAGGTCAGGTGCGCTGAGCTTGGAGTGGCTCGTTCTGATACTGGCCACGCGCGGGCGGGTGACGAATGTGCGGATAAAATGGCCACACTGGTCATCAGCAAGTTGTGACTCGGAGGGAAGGAGCACATGACGAAAACTGGTTGTTGTAAGGCGCGGCGCGCTTGAGGCAACCAGTTGAAGCAAACAACGCAAGTTGCATTGTGAATGTGGTAGCTGAATGAATGGCCAAACACCTTTCGCGATCTTGAGCTGTACTCAGTTGTGTGAGAGATCGCAGGCTCTGCAAGCGCTGCTTGGATCTCTGTGCGCAAGCCTGGCCGATCTCCAGGAATATATCCAAAGATCGGCTCAAAAGCGCTGATTGATTTGCTCACTGGTGGGCAAGTTGCCGGACAACAGGTGTTGACAACAGAAGAGCGGTTTGCACTGCAACAGGACTTGTTCGTGGAGCCGTTGACAGCAGACTGTGTTTGTTGCTGGGCTTTTGTTCAGACAAGCCACTCAAGCGCAAAATCAGCGAGCGTTTCGTTTTTGCAAAAAAGCAATCGACTGGCCCGTTTTTGTGCAGTTCCATTTTGGTCAGAGCAGACGGTCCAGAGGTCCAAATTTGAGTTGAGCGCCAATTCAGAACATTGAGTTATCCGAGGTCAAATAAACTGCGCCGAGGGAGCGATCCAAGCAGATCAATTGGAGGGACCTCTTCAATCACAAGCGCCATGGTCAAAAGCCACACAAAAGCACATGAGTAAATTTTGAGTTGCGAGGACACCCTCTATTCGCTCGGCGGAGCTCTCATCGAATATGGTGCTCTCTGGGCAATAGAGCTGGTGTGGAGGGGCGAATTCGGCTTGCAGAGATCGCGGCTAAGGTGCTGCGCGATAGCGCGGCAGCTGTTTTGGAGACGGCGGCCTTACCAAACCTGGCTCTTGTGCCAGCAGTAAACACGGCCTCCGGCTATTGGGTAGAAATAGATTTTGAGAGGTTCCAGGTACAGCTTCTTTCACACAAACGGAGCTTCAAACTCTGAAATGGACACATTCAAGCGGTCTCTCACATCTAGTTTCCGAGGTTTTGATCCGCAGGTGAGTAACGCACTCGGGTGTCGACCAACCTTCTTCGTGTGACAGGGAAGTGCCTTACCCGCGAGCGTCGGGATGCAGAAAGGGCAGCCAAACCAGGAGTGTGCTGACTGGGATTCGCGCAGCGTTTGGCTTTGTGTGGTGGGGAAACTTGCTGATTTGCTTTTTGCTCGCAGCTCAACACAACAATGATCGCCAAAGAGGAAGGAAGAAAGCCAAACGATCTGCAATGCGTCACTATTATTTTTCTCCTCGCCGACACTGCTCTCACTCACGTTATGTGATAAAAATAAAATACCAGACAACCTGGAGGGATCTATCTCAAGAGAGATCAGAATGCGGAGTTTCTATGGATCGACGCGGTCGTTCCCTCCACTCACGCTCCAGCTTATTGTCCGCGGTCCGAGGGAACTGGCTGCGCTGTCGACCATCAAACCTGAGCGAGTTGCATTGCTCAGTCACGTGTTGAGTCAAATGCTCCATTCCCTCGGCATCTGTCCGCCCGTCAACTCAACTCGCTCCCTCGCAGGTGGACACATCAAGACGCCCCCAGGCGGCTGACGTGCCGCCTCAAGCCATCTCACGGTCACAGAAGCGGGACAAAGGCAATTAGCTCACTCGGCGGCAATCCACCAGCGCGTTGTCGATGCAGCTGGGGCGAAGGCGTGCAAGCCAAGTGTTAGGCGACTTGCATGAACTGGGTGCGCTCTGCACGGCAAACAATTCATGGTCAAAGCGAAAAGAAAATCAAAAATGGACGGGCTCTGGGACTGGATTGCGTGTACGCTTTTGTGCAGAAACCAAGCAGAGGTGATGCGTCAACGAACTGGTTGTATGGGGGTTGAATGGAGAGAAAAAGAAAGAAGGTGGATGGGGGAGAACGTACAGTACATCGATTCTCCTCAGAAGGCATACACAGGCACTCAGCCGCAATGCAATACCTCAGTATGCAAAACAAGCTCTTTAAAAAAGAAGCGAAAGAGTCAAGTAGCCGTACGTTGACCAATTGACCTGTATCCATCAACGAGTATAAACTCTGAGCATTGTTATTGATCATGCACCCGTACCTCTCGAACTGTTTCTACCGTGGAAGTACACGTCCAGTGATATTCATTAGTAGTATCTTTGCGTATTCCTGCATGTTCTAGTCCTGGGCTTCGAATTGAAGTAAACTATCTTGATTCTTAGCATCTCATTCTTGCTCATTGAAAAAGCATGCTGATTTTCGTGTGGCTGAACTGTCACTTCCCGAGCGACACTCAGGATAATCGGTGGCGATTCAGCCGTGCGTATTTTGATACGCTATGCTATTCACAGTATCCATTCTCCAAATTATATGCTACGACGCTCAACCTGAGGCAGAGGGTGGATGGGCCAATGTTGGCTGTAGCAACATACGACCGGATCGCCTTTAGATATCCACACATCGCTGACGCATGCTCCTTGAACGAGGACTGTGGCTTTTTTATAGTTATTCTCGGGACTCTCATGGCGCTTTTGTGTCTGTCTGTACAGCCCTTTGCGCTATATCCGCGTCCCTGTATTGTTTTCCCTGCTCTATCCGAGCTCTCAAGAAGGGAGCTTGGACCTGTATTTGGGGCAAGTGGCCATGCAAATGCGCGTTGTGTTGACCTTAAGCATCAATACATGCCTTGTAGCAAAAACTGTTTTTGCCTCCATGCACCACAAGTCATCGCTGAATTGCCATCCTGCACACGAATGCTATGCGTACAAGGAGGTTTGCCCAACAGAGGCTCTGATACGCGCCTTTCGCTTGCACCAACTCACATTAACATTTTTCGTGCTTGTATTTTGGACACAATTTTGAAAATGCGGAGAAATTTGCCCAAAGTGCTGCAGCACATTTTGCACTTGCAAATTTCTTGACGGAAAGCAACTGACACAGAAAGCTGCACAGTTCAAATAGTAAAAGTGCCTGTGAATCGGAACTGCTTTAGATTTCATAATATGAAGTCGAACATGCATATAAAGTATGTTCGTTCGAGCGTTGAAGTGAAATTTTCAGGGGAAAAAAGAGTGCTGCTTGCTCAACATGGGATAAAGACGTCGAAGTGCGTCGAAGTGCAATGCCGAGCGCACATCCTAGCACAGATGACTGTCTGCTTGGATGTGAGTTCATTTTGGTTTTTCCGGGTTTAGTTGTCGCCGACAGGTACAAGTGGTAACAGCACAACAAACGCTTCCCAAACTCCACGCCATCCAGCATGATAAAACCAGCAAATATTGCATTGCGAACTTTCAGATTTGCATTTTTTATCCAAAATTGTGGCATAAAAATAGTCAAATGATGCGCTCTGTCAAATCAATTCCTTTGCAACCCTAGAGAAGTTTTTAGAGGGATTAGGGGATCGCTTGCTCCAATCCAGTTTTTGTTCCGGAGCAGAGAGTGTGCAGCAGGTTATTGTTTGTGAGTTGGGAGATGGAGCAGATGACTCTCGCTTGCTGGCGCTTGCCTGTTTGTTTGTGTGCGAAGTGAGCGCCGCGGGTTGTGCTGTTGTGTGTGATTTTGGCTCGAGCAAGCCAAGGGACAAAGGGAAGGGAGGTCCAATGCGCTTTGCTACTTGTCCTCCACGGTTCAGAATCCATTCCGAGTGGTGAGACGCACACTGCGCTCCCTCCCTCCCTCCTCCCTTTTCCCTCGCTCGTGTGAACGAACGAGCTCGATCAGCGAGAAGCTTGCTGCTCAAGGGCGACCAGCCAGCCGACTTGTCACTCAGTCCCTCCAACACCAGCAACGTAACGCGCAAGACAACAAACAAGCAAACAAGAGCTTCACAACAACAACAACAAACACACAAGTCAAGTTCACGATGGCACGAGAAGACCCGCCGCCGAGCAAGAAGCAGCACATGAGCACCGGCGCCGCGTCCGGCGGCATCCTGGACGGCAGCAAGAGCGCCAAGATCGACGCGTCCTGGAGCAAGAGCGGCGGCGGCGACGCCACCTCATCATCAAAGGACGGCGGCGTGCTGCTGGAGTACGCCTCGTCCTACGCGCACGCGCCGCTCGTGTACGTGGACGCCAAGGACCACGACAGCGGCTCGCGCAGCATGAGCAACCTCAACAACCTCAGCAACACGCGCAAGCGCCAGCTGCCGGCGTCGCCCGTGTCGGCGCAGTTCCCGCGCGGCGGCAACGTGGCATTCACGGACTTCAAGCTGGACTTTGGCGGCTACGAGGTGGGTGGCGGCGGCGGTGCGCTGCCCCGCCCGCCGTACCTGCAGCCGCAGTACCCCGTGATCGATGAAAACCCGCACGAAGTGATCGAGTTCCTCAAGAGCCTGAGCCTGACGATCCGCCTCGACCCGGCCGTGATGAGCCAGGTGGCCGACAAACTCATGTACTACGGCTTCGACACGGTACTGGCGCTCGCGTTCGCGTCCATGGAGGACCTGCAGCACTGCGGACTGCACAACCACGTGGACTACCAGGTCGTGTACCAGCAGTCGCGCCGAGAGTTCTCGGCGCGCCAGTTCCACGGCCCCGGCGAATTCTCGAACGCAAGCACGGTCTCGCGCTGGCTCATGCTCTGCGCCATCCCGAAGAAGAGCGCGTTCGAGTACTCGGAGCGCCTGTGCCGCCTCGGGTACCCGAGCGTGAACGAGTTCGAGTTCATTCTCCACGACGAGCGTGGGCTCTCGGAGCTTCGCATCGGCCACCGTCGACTGTTCGTTCACTGCGTCACGATCGCGCTCAACCAGATGGAGCAGCAGGCGTCGCTCGGCGGCCACCCTGCTTCTTCGTCGTCGACCTCCCACATGAGCCACCACCACCAGCAGTACGGCCAGGTGTACGACGCCGGCTCGTCCAGCGCGCTGCTGCAACCGCTCGAGATCCACCGTGAGACAGAGTTTGATAGCTTCCTGGACGCGCTGATCGACCCGTCGGCGGAGCAAGCTCGCTACGGCGCGTCTGCGGTGGACAGCTACCACCACGCGCACCACCACTACCAGCAGCACCGCAGTGTCCACGACGACCACGGGAGCGGCAGCGACGAGGGCGAGTACGGCGAGTCGGACTTTTTCCGCTCGGCTGCGGGCTCTGCGGACCACATGCTGATGAGCATGAACTACAGCGCTGATGCTGCTAGCAACAACGGCGGCGCGTCGTCCGGCGCGGCGATGCGCAACTTGCCATACGACGTGGTGCAGCTGCTGTACGAAGCCGTGAACATGCCGCGTCCGAACCCGTGCCGCCGCGGCAAGAAGATCTACTGGTCCGTGCTGGCGAACAACGGCATGAAGGAGGAGCGCTTCGCGGTGCTGGAGAGCTACACGGCGGCGGAGCTGCAGAACGCGTATCTGCGCCAGTTCGAGCTGCCGGCGAACAACTCGGTGAAGACGGACTCGTGGAGCGAGGACAACATCCGGCAGCTGGAGAATGCGGTGAAGGACCCGCGCTGCCGCCACCTATCCAAGGTGTGCTGGGAGATGCTGGCCACGGGCCGCACGGGCGTGGACGAGTACACGCCGCTGGCCAAGTTCACGGCATCGCAGCTGCGCTCGCGCTTCCGCTCGCTCTTCGGCGACAAGCGTCCGCAGAAGCTGCGCCAGAAGAAGCAGATGCTCAAGCTGCAGCAGCAAGAGGTGCTTAAGCAGCTGTAGCACTACTCCCTTGAAGAGTGATATTAGAATTGTATAAGTGTGAATGTGCGTGACTTTTGAAAGCCTATAAGATACGCGTCTCTCCATTAATAGTCGAGAGATGGCGTGTTGTCAAATGAAATTGTCATCGGAGTGTATCCATCTTTCCAGTGTTTGTGCATCCATAGCTCTTCCTTCTGTAGCTCCTCGTCGTGCAAACGTTTTTCTCAAGCAAACAAACAGCACGAAGCGGAGTCGCTCGGAGCGACAGGTGTCAAAAGTGATCTGCTTATACACTCCTTGGCGCCTGAATGAAAGTGCAAAGCGTACGTCCAAGTTACCTATTGTGAGCCATCATGTTATGTTACCTCTAATGCCGAAACTTCCAGTGGAAGCAGCCCCCAACGACCCAAAGTCGTCGGCGTGGTTGGATTTGTGGTTGATTCGGAACAGCGTCGACTCCACCGAGCCACAAGGAACCTTTCAGGAATGGTATGGTTGTCAGGTGACACATGAAGAATATGATCCGTGGCGAGGGGCGCGCGCATGATCACATCATTCATTCGGGGCCGTGTGGAATGATGGTTCGCATGCATTTCCTCCTAATTGAGATGCATGCCGCTTCCGATACCGCGGAGCCAAAGGTCGCAGGTCACGCTCAAGAGCCAATTTGCTGCAATTTTGTGTCGAGGCGCATCAATCCATCCATCCGCAAACCAACATTCTCTCCCTCTCGCCCAGAAAAAATCCACCCAGAATGACGACGCAGACGCCAACAAGCAGTCCTGCTCTGTTTCGCCTTCACTTTTTGTGTCGATTCGATCTTCATTCGAGCCGTGTGGTGCATGCATCGCGGACACATGCGCGTGTGGAAGTACACAGAGCGACCGGATAGCGGCGAGGCAAGAGCGCGCCACTTTATATTCGCTCACACGCTTTTCACTCGAGTACCTCCTCGCAACCTCGCAGCATTTGAAGCAGTTTGAACTGCGAAAGCAGTAAACATGAGGGAGGCGAGGGGGTGACCTTCACTCTGTGCAGCCGCACACTTTGATGTGGCTAGGGGTTTTCCCAATTGGCGTACGATGATTGGATAATAATCTACAGCCACACACATTCTCTCCAAAGTGTTTTAAACACAAATGAGATGCTAAGTGCAGCTGGTAGAATACAGATGTAGTTTATTTATTATACACATTCTAGCATGAGCTGATGATTCCGGCAATCTGGCATACAATATATGGAAAAATTTGAATTATGTTTGAAACATTCCACTTTTAGCATACAAACACCCTGCTTTTGTGCCTTTTGCTTTTTGCGTGGCTGAGCGAGAGAGAGTGATTGAAACGAATGATTGTTCTTCCTCCGAGTTGCCATTTGAAAAAAAGCCCCGCGAAGAGCTACAAGCACGAGCCTGCACCAAGAGCGCGAGTCTAACCAGCCGCAGCACCTACCTCAGCATGAGCTTTTACAACACGGGCGCGTACTCGGGGGGTCTGCCGCCGACCGCCCCCTCCACTTCTTCTTCCACCACCACCTCCGTCACCTCCTCCTCCCCCTCTTCCTCCACTGCCGCGCCGACCGCCGGTGGGTTCAAGCGCCAGCGCCTGAACGACGACGCGGCATCCAAGACCGCGAATGCCTCGACCACCGGCGCTACGAACGGAGAGGGCGACGCGGGCGAGAACACCGACAAGAACGGGTACCCGAACATGACGCTGAGTCTGCAGAAGGACGCGTCGTGGAGCACAATGCTCGGAGACGTCGACAGCTTCGGCGGACTCGGACCGATGCCCTCGATGAACGCGGTGCTTGAGAAGCGCGCGTCAAGTCAGTTCTTGATATCGTCGCTGCTGCCTTCGTCCATGAGCATGCAGCACTCGACGTCGACGACAAATGTTTCGAGTACCACCACGACTGCAAATGAGCAAAGCAGCAACGGACAGCTTCCGCAGTACGCGGACGGCTCGGGCGGGAACCAGAAGTACATGGACGCGGCGACGGGCGAGTACATGTACCCAGACAATGTGCGTCCGATGACATTTATCGACAAGCAGAGCCTCGTGCAGAAGATTACGCTGCTGCCGAGCCAGTACCTGCGCGGTTTGATGGACGTCATTAGCAAGTACCAGCCGGAGACTGTGCGCCAGATCGACGACGACGGCTACGCTTTCGACCTGGGTCAGATGAATGAGAACACCGTGTGGGCGATCAGCGATTACGTGAAGGACTCGATGGTGGAGCTGGACGGGTACATCCGATCACGTACGTCTGCTGGCATCTCGGATGCGCAGAACGGTGGCAGTGCGGATGCTCAAAACGGACGCCCCCCATCGTCCAACGAGCTTCTGAACAACCCAAAGATGGCGGCGATGACGGGCAACGACAACCAGTCCAAGTTCCTGGAGCAGGTGGACATGTACTCGAAGCCCAAGATCACTAAGTCCCGCGTGAAGCCTTCGAAAAAGCACGAGTGTGAGATCTGCGGCAAGCAGTTCCGCGGCCGCTCGGAGCTCCAGAACCACATCCGCACGCACACAAAGGAGAAGCCGCTGGCGTGCTCTCACGCTGGCTGCACCAAGCGATACGCACATAGCTCGAACTTGCGCGCGCACGAGCGCACGCACCTGGGCATCAAGCCGTACTCGTGCCACTACGACGGCTGCGGCAAGAGCTTTGCGCACTCGGTGTCGCTGAAGGAGCACATCTGGATGCACGCAGGCTTCCAGCCGTACGTGTGTCCGTATGAGGGCTGCGAGAAGAAGTTCACACAGGTGTCCAACTTCGCACGGCACAAGAAGACCCACGAGAAGGAGGCGCGCAGCGAGAACGACCAGTCGGTCGACAGCGACAACTGATTTTTGACTGATGATTGTATTTTTGAAAAAACCTTCACGGAAGCGTCGCCGCGAGCTGGCTGCAAACTCAAAATACTCATAGGCTGCTTGCTGCGAGTGAAGACGGGATATGAACAAAGAAACAGAAGAAGCGAGAATGGGGGATAGGCTGGACCCTTCTCTCTCGCATAGTTTAGGTGGGAGAAGAAAGGAACATATGTATGGATATATGAACGATCTTACTTTATAATGGAAACTCAGCATTACTCTTAATACCATTGATACCATTCACCACCAGTATCGGTACAGTTGTCCACAAGCGAAATTAAACATGGGGGATATTATTGCACTGTTGCGGTTCACTGTTTGATCTTGAACCGTCGCTGAACACCATTCATTAGAAGAAAGTCTCGATGAGCATGAAGACGCAGACCAAGGCGCGGATCGCTCGACTGCAACGTCTGCTCGACGAGAAACCCCGAGACGAAAATGCTGATGCAGAGAGTGGAGAAAGCAGCAGCCCAAGGAGGTCCCGTGGGGATACCGGCAGTGGAGGTGGTCGGCCAAGAAGAGAACGGAACTCGGAAGATGGCAGCGACAATGGTGGGAAGGAGTGCTTGCTGTCCAAATTTCTCGCGATCGCGCTGACGATCCTGCTGAGCGGCTTCATCTACTTCTATCTAGTGCAAGAGTACTTGTTGCGTTCGTCACGTCGATGAAATGGATCGATCGAAAGTAGATAGATTCGAGCCTCTCTCTCTCTCTCGTCACGCCCATACGATCAAGCCCAAGCCAATCACAATTATAAGCAAACATCGTGCACAACAGCAGGTTCGAGTGGGTGCCGACTGAGCGTTCTGAAGCGCAACCGATGGTCTTCCTCGCAAACGAAGAGCTCCCTTCACGTCAGTCAGATACTATAGACAGCGTGCCTCGGGTGTCTTAAACAACGTCAGCTCACGACTTTCGACTGCGATGGTACGCCAACTCCGAACCAACGAACTGAACTGAATCAAGAGCCATAATCACTCCAGCACTAATGAGCGTCTCCTGTCGTTGTTGCTACCCAAAATGCAGTGTGTTGAGAGACAAAGGGCAGGTTACAGCGAATTCGCTTCTTTGCATGAGCATTTGTCTCTCGCATGATTCGTTCGAGCAAGCGCCGTGAAGAAGAGTTCAAAATGCTGCAATAGGTCTCTGCAGCTTGCTCATTGGTTGCGAGCGATCACACTCTCGCTCTCATGCCTCAATCCGCGCTCAAGATGGTGTTTGTTCTCTCGCTCCCAGCGACACTCCTCGGTTGCCTGACTGCCCCGACAACAGCGACAGCGACTGCGCCTGCGACGCAAGACACTCTCTGAGCGTGCATTATGGAAAAAGGGCAGCGACTTTGAATGCAATCAGCGCCTCGACGCCTGGCACCAGCACGATAGCGAGGACGAGACGGAAGGCGCGCTCTTGTGACTGCTGCTGTCGGCTGAGCAGCGCCGCTGAAGTGCGAAACGGGGCTGCAAGTGCGTGGTGCTGGCTTTGTCGAATTGCGCAGACTGGGACCTCGTCGCGCTTCACGCGCTCTTCCTCACCAGCCGCTAGCTGTCAGGAGACCGCCGCCATCACCGCTAGAAAAAAGTCCAGCACTCCACCAGATTCTCGTGTTGTATCACTGCTGGATCGTGATGGAAAGATGGATAAATGGATGTTTGTGTAAAGCGATCCACGGACGATCATTCAATGCCTCATTCGCATTCCATGTGAATCGATCGTTGTGACTGTGGTGGATGTTTCCTGAGTGGCGTTTGTATCTATCTACCTGGGATGGCATGGAGACCCACGCACACACACACAGTGACCAACGCTCGCGCCTTTGATCCACAGCATGAAGTGAACAACAGGTGCATATTCAGAGCCTGCCCCATAGACATCCGACTCGCAGCCACTTCGACTTCATACATGATACACCTTCTGAAGATCGCATTTTTCCAGTGAGAACAATCTGATTTCTCGTCAACCAGCTGGTTTCCGTGCGCTCCCACTGACTCTTCGCCTCAATTTCTTTCGCAAAAGAGAAAAATGTGCAGCTTATTATTAAAGGGAAATAGCGAGTTGTAGAATGACTTGGTCTGACTATGCAATTCACCAAACCTCTACAAACGCTAGATGGTTGCTCTGAATAAACTAGTAAAATGATGCGAACTACCAGTTACCATTTATGGCAGATAAGAAGGACGTCATCCTTCCTAACACACTTTACCTCTGTAACTTCCGCTCAAGCGTCACAGGATTTTGATTGAGGATCGTGTAAAGGCTCAACTCACGTGGTGATGATGATTGCCACAGCGTGCGCACCCATGCAGGTGGTGAAAGCCTCAGAGCTGCAGTGCTCCCATATCAGGGTATACTTGGAGTTTGTATGCCGTTATCAAAAGAGCCACCATCCACACGCCTGCGCCATATGCGCTCGCAGCACGCACACAACCGGAGACTTCAGTCTTTCAGCTGGGCTGACGCTAACAATAGCAGCACGTGCGGGTCTAAGCTTATTTTTAGACACAGCAGTCAGGCTCCACCATGGACTTGGAACCGCCCTGCGTCAGTTGCACACTTCAGCATTTCCAAGTGAGAGAAGAGACGAGAACGAGAAAGTGCGACGCGAAACGCCCGCTTTAAGACCAACGGCGGCGGTTCTCCATCCACACACATCCACACAGAGGCATCACGCGCGTGTTCACGTACGCACGCCCATACTAAAAACAGCAACCAACCAACGACGTCTCACAGGCAAAGCGAGACAGAGCAAGTCATCCATCATCAAGAGCCGGAAGCTGCAGCCTCTTCGCGATTGTTCGCTCATTTAAGATCCCGAGTCTTCGCATTTCCTATCAGAGCCCAGAAAAGCAAAGCATCGGTTTCCTGCTGTGTTTCTTCCCACGAGCGCTGACGTGTTCCCATTTCCCGATTCCCAGAGTCAAGAAGCGCTCGAGAAGGCACCTGTTTATAAGAGCGCACTTTGCACAACTAAACCAACCGCCGAGCACCAAAGCAACGCAAAAATAGAGAATGACGCGCCAGGGCTACTTGATCCTCCACGAGAAGCGCTCGCGCCCCAAGATCTTCTACTTCTCGCTTGAGGACGGCTTCTTCCGGTACTACGCGAGCGCGCAGTGCGCCAAGTGCCTCGGCGAGTTCAAGCTCTCGGGCAGCAAGATCGTCGTGAAGGCGCAGAAGCGCCACGACAGCGTGCCGCACAGCTTCTTCCTCGAGACCAGGAAAGTGTTTGTGAAGGACCGGTCGTACACGCTCGGCAACCCCGTGCGCGTGGAGCTCAGCGCGTACAACAACGACGACCGCCAGGAGTGGGGCAAGGCACTCTTCTCCTGGCAGCGCTACTACTGGCGCGATCCGCGATCGCCAGGCGAGCCAGAAGTCCCAGTGGTCGATGATGATGCCGTCAAGATGCAGCTGGAAGAGCTGATCGAGAAGTATTACGCCAAGGAGAACGCGAACGGATACTCGCTGTCGTTCGCGTCCGCCAAGCAGCCGCTGTCTTTTATCCGAAGAAACGCGTACTCGCTGCGCCGCTCGCTGTCGTTCTCGATGATGTCGGCTGGCTCGACTCCGTCCACTGCGTCGTCGTCCACGTCCTCGTCGTCGAGCAACCTGGCTGTCCAGAACAACAACAGCAGCAACAACCAGCAACAGCAGCACAGTGGTGACAACAACAAGAACACACACAGCAAAGCCAAGGCAGATGCAACTTGCGCAGTGGAGCCCACGGACTGTGCGAAAGACAAGATCGTGCTCGCGAAGGTGTCTTCGTGCCACGAGACCATCAACCTCGCTGGCAGATCCCATGTCGCCATCAGCCATCGCGGTAACAACCAAGAGTTCCATTGAGAATGTCAAAAAGAGAGGATGATATGTACCCTATCTGATCACCAAAAGCCACTGCGCAGTTGATTTATTACCACCCCAGATATATTTTATTAAAAGTTGAGCACCTGCAGCCAAAAGTCTCCCTCCTCTTTGCTAATACTCAACACGCCTCACAAGAGTGAACATACATGTAGTCTCTACTCTTCGTTAAACCGAACCGAATGAAGAGAAAGCCGCTCACAAGTATGTAGAGCAGCACCGTCAAACTTGAGACTTCACTCTTCGTTGGCGTCCAATAGCCACCTTCAACACCAAGCGTGTCTGTCTGCCTTCTCTTCGTAGCTGCATCACCGCCTAATCACCTCAACGCATGCTCGCTTTACTCGTCTTCGATCAATCCTCGTCGCTTTGACACCGCGATCGTTCGCTCGGGGCGCCCGTCACCACCGATTCTCGACACCAGCAGCACGCGCGACGACGTCTCGAGGCGCACAACTGGGAACGACTTGTCCGCATCCTGGTCATCGCCTTCGTCTTCGTCACTGGCGTGTAGTGCGCGCAGCGCGTCCGCCTTCTCCGCGATCGACGAGAAGAAGCCGTTCTTCTTCTCCTGCGTGGTGTACTTGAGGTCGCCCTCCGCCTTGAGCGCGAGTCCGTGCGCGTCATTGAGCACCATCCCCTGCACTTCTGTGGAGCTCATGTTCGACTTGTTCTCCTTTGCTTCTTGCTGTTTGCGTTTGCACACAAAATATGTCTTGCCAGTCTTCGCAAGAGCTCACCAACAACCTATCACAGAGCCTATTCTGTAGGAGGGTTTCAGGCAGAATTATATGTACGAAAAGATGAACGTATAAAGGTAATAAAACTCCGGCTCAGACTCAGATCGCTCTGTTCACGATCCCTCCACCCGGTTCACCTCGGGACCGCCAACGTCTTTGACAGTTCAGGTCGAATCTTGCGAACCGCCTTCTTCGCTGAATGCGAATTGTTTGACGCTTGGAGCGTCACTCTGGTTTTCTTCAGTATCAACTCTCACAGGCCGAATTGCATACAATTCGCTATTTCGCAGTATACATTTCCACAGGGGTAGTCCTGAACAGTTTGGACCGCATTCTCCATGTTGCAGTCAGGTTGTTTGTTCTCGCACGCGCATTGAACATTTCAGTATCAGGTTTCCCCTGAGAAAGAACAGAAGAGAAAGGAACCCAACCACTAGGCATGGAGACGACCGCAGCGCGTCGAGCGAGCCGCGGTGCCAACGGGATGTCTGCGTCTGCAACTGCTGTCGCAGCAGAGACCGCCGCGACCATGGGCAGCGACCGCGACATCACGTTCTGCGCTGTCGAGCGCGTCGCCGGGCAGGTGTTCGTTTGCGTTGCGACGACCGCGCTCCAGGGCTGGAGCATCTACCGGGTGAACAAGTTTGGCGCTGCACCCGTGCAGGTAATGAAATGCGAAATGTGTGTGAGTGCGCTCGAGTACGTCTGGAGTGCGGCGGTGCTGAGATGCTAACGTGTGAAGTGGTTGTGGACGTAGATCGCGGTGGATGGCGCCAAGGACGGTGGGCTGATCACGAACGTGCGGTTCTTCCGGTTATTCCAACTGGCGCATCCAGAAAAACCAAACAAGAAGCGCCAGGCGCAGAGTAGTAGTAGTAGTAGCATTGGCGCGTTCTTTGTGTCTGAGCGATGCCGAGAAGTCAACTATCAGCGCAGTCACGCGGCGTTCGATGGGTTGGAAGAGCAGCGACACGTGGAAGAAGACGACGAAGCTGCGATGCTCGATGTCGACGACGGCGAAGCCATGGAAGACATGACGGTGTTCTCGCTTTCAGACGAGCGGTGCGTTGGCAATTATGCGCACGATGTGGATGTTGATGTTTGGATGCGTTGTTCACATTTTCCATCTGCTCTGCTCTCTCTGTTTGCAGCATTATCAAGAAGCTCGCGCCATCCCCGTCACTCGTACTCGACATTCAATTCAATGCCACAACAGCAGCGGTTCTCTGTGAAAGCAACGAGATCCTGCTTTACAACCTTCGCACGTTCGCGAAGACGCGCACGATCGCCATAGCTGCTCCAGCGATGTCCCTCGGACCGCGCTGGATTGCGTATCCTGGGTTTGTTCCGGATCGCGAGCGTGAATCCATGGATGGAAGTCTTGGAAGTGATTCCGAAGAAGTGGTACCAGAAGCACTGGTCGGATCGAAGCACTACTCCGGATCGAAGCTGGAATCGTCGTCGTACACAGCAATCGATGTTGCCCAAAACGTAGCCTCGGGGCTGTACTTCCTCTCGGAGATCGGGCGGGCAACCATCGCGCCATACCTCTCGTCGTCGCCGAGTGCAACAGCGTCGACTGCGAGCAACAGTGCTACTCCGGTTGGATCGTTGGGATACCCAAGCATTTCTCCGTACGGAAGCCTGACTGACACCACTGCGAATGGCAAGATCCTGGCTGGAAAAGCCAAGCGTAACTCTTCTTCCGCCACCTCCTCGTCCACTTATGCTGGATGGGTCGTCGTGCAAGACATCGTGAACGAGCGCGTGATCTGCAACTTCAAGTGCCATTCCACTGGACTTGTGGCCCTGTCATTCGACTTCTCCGGTCTCTTGCTGGCGACCTGCTCAACGAAAGGACAAAACCTTCATGTCTATCGTTTGCTGCCGCCGCTCCAAGCAACCCACGGAAAGAAAAGCGACGGACATCAGCTGCTGTACAAGTTGCAACGCGGGATCACCCACGCTAGCATCCAAGACATCGCGTTCAGCCAGGACTCCAAGTGGATCAGCGTCACGTCGGCGCACGGCACAAGTCATCTGTACGCGATTCATCCGGAGGGAGCACGAATCAACTCGGACACCCACGTCAACGTTATCGAGGCTGCCGTGCACAGAGCTTCAGGAGATAGCGCCACTCTATCCCGTGAAGTGGATGATTTCTACGCCGAGTTCCGCAGTCTGGAGACGAAGACGCTCACGCAAGTGCTGAAGATTCGGCACTCGATGCCAGCAGCCGTTGCTCCATCGAATTCGTCCGCACTGAACTCGACTCAGTCTAGCCCGCCAGTCGCTCGGGGGTCGTATCTCGTCGAGAGCGCGCTGGATGCCTCTCAGGCTTTTTTCAGTCACCTCGCTCAGTCGACAAACATCTCCATGGACTTTGGCTACTACAACGGTGACGAGAACGATGTCGAAGCCCGCCGCAAGCGTCGTCGGCGACGAATTAGCTGCCTCTTTGCGCATGATGACTCGAAGATGCTGATCTGCTGCGACAGATCGCTGAAGCTCTACGACATGAAGGTTGAGTCGAGCGCGGGTGTCTTGAACGGCGCGGCGAACCATCACGCATCAAGCTCGGCTGAGAGCGGCAAGACAAAAGTTTCCAGCTCTTCTTCCTCTGTGTTCGGATTCGATGCGAGCGTCACCGAGCTCAAGTCCTGGGAGGTGCCTTTTGGCTCGAGATCCAAGACGGCATCGTTCTCGGGGGACGAATTCAGCGACTCGACGTCATCGCAGGTTTTGATTCAGAGCAAGTCGAATGGGAAAAGCGAACTTCGCACGTTCACGCAGCGATCAATTCCGCTGTGGGCTCACCCGAAAGTGACGTTCAGAGCGGTTGACCAGGAGTGTCCGGAGGGGCGAGTCCTGGAGGTGAAGCGGAAGGGGCCAAACCAGGATGCTTCGAACGGCACTCTTTATGGAGACGACCAGATGTTCGTGCTTGAAATGGACTCGTACTTTGGCATCGGTGGGTCGCCTGTTTTCGATGGACAGTCGGAGTGCCGAGTGGCGCCTGAAGTGCCACCCCTCGATCTCCAAGAGAGCATCAACATGGCGATGTCGACGTCGCTGCCGTCACCCTCTCATCCAATGCGGATGATGCCTGCTGCAGACAGCACCACCATGGGCATCAGCAGCTCTCCGCCGTTCCCAGATACAACAACCAATAGCAAGAAGAAAAAGAAGAAAAACGGACGAGCGCCTCTGCTCCCGGACAACGAGGCGCTGATGACGCCCTCGTTACAATTCACTCTACAAGACATGTATTTCGCTCTCCCCAAAGAAAAATTGAGTTAAGAAGCAGGAGTAAACAGCACACACAACACACACAACACATCGAGCGCTGCGTATAAAGCACCAAGCAAGTCAAGACAACCAGAAACCCAAGAAACAAGGTATGAAGCAAACACACACACAACACACAAACACAATTGACAGTGAAACGAAAAAGAGGAAAAAGAGGAATTGATCATGTTTGAACTCTGTTTCTCATAATAGATATCGCCCATTTGCTGCTGGATGCGCTTGACGATTCGATTCTCTCTTGCCTCTCTATCCACCGACTGACTGATGTTTTTATTCGACAGGTGGGCGTTCCAAGTTGTTCTCCGTCGGCTGCAGCATAAGCTCGACGAGCTGATGCACTTGCTTGCTGAGGATCTCCGTCACCTCCGCGCGGGTCTGACCCACCTTGCCAGCCAGCTCGACATAGTACTTCAGCTTTGGCTCCGTGCCACTCGTGCGAAGCGTGGCCACACAGCCATTCTTGAACGAGTACGTGATCATGTGGCTCGAGGCGCTCACAGGCAGGATCGCCTTGTTCCCTGGCTGAGAACTATCGTACCCAGTGGTCAGGTCTCGGATGTTCTCGATCTCAAAGTCGCCGCACTTGTCCCAGTACGCGCCGCCGTTGCGCAGACGAGCGAAGATCGCGTCGGTCTTGACAGGGTCGTAGCATTTGACGTAGTGGTTCTGTGTCACAAAGTGTCCATATCGCTCGTACAGATCTTCGAGGTGCTGCTTGACGGTCTTGTTCTCCTTGGCGAGCTGCACCGCGAGTTCGCCAAAGACCGCAGCGGCAACCACGCCGTCCTTGTCCTTGACCAAGTCGCCGACGCAGAAGCCGATCGCCTCTTCAAACGAAAAGAGCACGGTCTTGCCCTCGTTGCGGAGGTCGAACGTCTTGTTGCCCATCCACTTGAAGCCCGTGAGCGTCTCGATGAAGTTGAGTCCTTCCGCTTGCGCCACTGCACGCAGCATCTTGGACGACACAGTCGACGCCACAAAGTAGAGCTGCGTCTTGTCCGCGTCTGGGTGCAGTCGCATGTACTGCGTGAACTCCCAATGGCCCAAGAGCACCCCGATCTCGTTGCCCGTGAAGATCTTCCACGTCTTGGTCTCTGGGTCCTGCTCAGCGACAGCGAGACGATCGGCGTCCGGATCATTTGCGAGAATCAGACGCGCGCCGTTGGCTTCCGCGGCTTCCATCGCGAGCTTGAGCGCGCCTTTGCCTTCTTCTGGGTTCGGGAACGCCACGGTTGGGAACTCTGGGTCTGGATAGAGCTGCGCCGGCGTCTCAATGTAGTGGTTGTGGTTGAAAGCGGCGAATGAGCGGCTCGTGAACGCGTGACCGACGCCGTGCATCGCAGTGTACGCGATCTTGAGGTCCGTGCTCGCGTTGTCCTCTGGGAAGCGGCACAGCTTCTCCTTCATGACGGTAAAGTACTTTTGCGTCAGCTCTTCCGTTGGGTCTTCCACGAGAGGGTTCGCGCGCAGACTCGCGACCGCGCTCTCATCGTACGTGTGCCAAGGCGCGAGGTTGCTCAGGATCGACGCCGCGATACCCTCGTCGTGCGGCGGGATGATCTGCGAGCCGTTCGCCCAGTACACTTTGTAGCCATTGTCCGCCTTTGGGTTGTGCGACGCAGTCACCATCACGCCACCAGCGCAGCCTTTCTGCTCAATGCAGAATGGCACAAGCGGTGTCGCGACGAAGCCTTCGTACAAGAACACTTTCATGCCGTAGGCGACGCAGACCGCGGCGGTGAGCTCCGCGAAGCGCTTCGAGTTGAGCGAGCCCTGCTTGCGGTGGTCGTAGCCGATCGCGAAGCCCATGGTTTTGGCTTTCTCACCAAACACACTGGTCAGGTACTTGCAAATACCCTGTTACACAGTAGCAAAAGCATACGCACGTTGTCATTAACGATGGCACACTGACGCATTGGCACATTCATTCATCCATCCATCAATCAATCAACACATTCATTTACCTGCGTGGTCTGGACGACGACGAGGTCGTTCATCATCTTGGTGCCGGGTCCCATGGCGGCGCGCAGACCGGCCGTGCCGAACTCCAGGCGCCCGTCGAAGAGCGCCTTGAGCTGCGTGGCGTCCTTCGCGTCCAGCAGCGTCTGCACGGCCGCCTTCGTGCCGGCGTTCACGTCCCAGTCCACCCACTGCTGCCCCGCGGCGATCCACTGCGCGTCGTCCGAAGCCATGATGTTGAGCGTTCTTGATGTGTTGGTTGTGTGTGTTGCTTGCTGCGCAAATTCGATAGTGACGATGGCGCTCGTCGGCGGCAACACCAATGTGTGTGTGCACCTTGCTTGTTGCAGTGAGTGACAGGCACACTCCGCGTGCGTTTCTATCGTGGCATTTGCATTCAGAGGGACTTTTTATTGCAGATAATAACTACAGGCAGTACATTGATCCCGACTTCACCACAAAAATGCAAAAATATAATGAAACAAGGTACAACTTGTGACAAGATCGAGGCACAAGTCACATTCACACCACCGTTCAACCCTACTCGCTATGAAACACGCCACGGGCCACTAATAAAAGAGGTCTCGGTATGCATTCAAGTGAGTTCAGGTATGTGTGTTGATCTGGAAAAATGAATGTTGCAAGGTCGAGTGCACGCTCCATTTCTTTGTTGTTGTTGGAACTACAGTAGTGACGGACGCATTGAGCCCACGGAAGAAGGATCTGCAGCAGAGCTTATCCGTCTGTAGGTGCGTTGTCGTATCAAACATCAATCCATTAAATTATGCCTCCTACTGCTTTCTGCATAGCTGAGCTAGCTCCTCGTCACGTTCAAGAGTCCGAGGGCAACTCGATGTGTCCATCTGAACAAGACGCAGTCCTAGAACTACCCTACTTGACCGCACCAGTATATCCAATACGAGTCTGGTCCGATGGTCTCACCACTGAATTGCTAGCGCTCACTCTTTGAAGCTCCCCTCCATTCACGCGCCACTGACTGTACCTGCAGCAGCAGCCGCCGCCAGCTTTTTCTGCTTGCGCTCCTGCTCTTTCTTCCGCTGCATGCGCAGCTTGGCCTTTTGGTTCTTGGCTTTGGCGCGCGCGGCGTCCTCTCGGAGCTTCTCCAGCAGCTCCTCCTGCGCGTTCAGCTTGCGCTTCTTCGGGTTCGCGTCTCCAGCAGTTGCTGTTGATGCATTCCCTGTCACTGCTGCGGCTCCAGGTGTCGACGCATTCTCGCTTGAGACCGCTACTGCAGAGGACCGCTCATTCCGAGCCTTGATCAACTCTTGCTCCTCTTTGTCCTGCTCTTCTTCCTGCGCAGCCTTCACGGCGCTTTCGGCCTCGGCCTCCATCGCGCTCTTGTACGATCCGGACTTGCGTAGCAGCTTCTTGCGCATCTCCTTCTCTTCCTCCGTGAGAACCTTGCCGTCCACGATCGAGCTGCAGCTGTCACCTGCACCTGGAGCTCCACTGCTGCGTCCTGTGAGACTCGGTTTCGCTGTCGTCGACGGACGGTAGAGCGTCACGGGAGCTCTCGCGCGGTGCTGCTCCTGCCGCTCGCTCGCCTCTTCCTCCTGCTCTTCCTCTTCGACCGCGGCAGCGCTGCGTCCGCCCAGCAACCACGAGCTCACGACATCAAAGGCGCTTGACTCGAACGCGACGTTCTCATCGTCGTCTGCAATCGCCATTGGTGCTTGCTCTCTGGACGTCAATGGATACGAGCGCTCTGTAGCTCTGCTTGCCTGTCCGCTGCTTTAGATCACACCGCTTCGCTTGATTATCACCAACAAAAATGGCATTTCAATTACGCCAATTCGCACTTTGCAAGGTATCCACAGTATAGTAAGCAGGTTTTGCTTTTCAAAACCCTTTCCACCATGGGCTGTCGCTTTTAAATTCGTTCTAATTTTCTATGTCAAAACTTAAAAACATTCTAATATGGGTGGGTTCATTTCTTCCCAAGTCTATACCTGACCCGGGTTTCCTTCCCCTAACAAACAACACAACTGGCCTTCCAGTCCAGTCTATCTGTTGGTTGGCTGGCTGTGACGCTTTCTCTCGTTGGAGCCAAAGACGCTCTGAAAATGACCGCGGCGCTCGCAACCACGCGTCATTGATCTTTTCCAGCCTCCAGAAGAACAAGTCAAAACCAGTAGCAGCCATGGGTCGTATGCACTCCGCCGGAAAGGGTATGAGCAAGTCTGCTCGCCCGTACAAGCGCACCCCTCCTTCGTGGTTGAAGGTGTCCGCTGAGGACGTCGAGGACCACATCTGCAAGTTCGCCAAGAAGGGCCTCACCCCTTCGCAGATCGGCGTCATCCTGCGTGACTCGCACGGCATCGCCCAGGTCAAGTCCGTCACCGGCTCCAAGGTGCTTCGTCTTCTCAAGAAGAACGGTGCGTGCTCTATTACCCCCTGCTGTTTATGTATAGCTAGCTCTACGTCTATCGATGTGTCCATCCCAAGTGCTGACGTGCTCCTGTTATTTTGTTTGTTATGCTCTGCTGTGCGCGTTCGCTCATGCTGCTGTGACTCCGATGGGACTGCTGCTTTTACGACGACGCAAACGCCCGTCCTCCCACGTCTGCGTGTGTCTATCGGATTGGCTTCTACTCGGTATTACCTGACGTGCGGATTCTGACGATGCGCTTTGTGTGCGTCTCTCCGTCTGACGTGGGAATACGCGGGTGTTGCTACGCACGACTCGTTCGTCCTGTGGTGGAAATCAGGTCTTGCCCCTGAGCTCCCGGAGGACCTGTACATGCTCATCAAGAAGGCTGTGGCTGTCCGCAAGCACTTGGAGCGCAACCGTCAGGACAAGGACTCCAAGTTCCGCCTCATTCTCATCGAGTCGCGTATCCACCGTCTCGCGCGTTACTACCGCATGAACCGCAAGCTTTCGCCAAACTGGAAGTACGAGTCCGCCACGGCCTCGACCCTCGTCGCCTAAGCGTAGTTTGTGTGCTTCCGCGCTTCTCTCTGGGGTTACGGAGTTCGCTATCAAGCTATTGTCTACAACATACCTGATAATGGATTCAATAACATCGCTGGGTTTGAAATAATCTACTCCGCCCTCTCTTTATTTTGGCGTTGGCTGACTTGCATCTATTGCCACTGTCGGTAGCTGCTGGCCCTGACCGTGGCTCTTTCTCAGGAGCTACTGTTTCTCCTTCTGCCGCTTACGTGCATTCTCCACCATTTTACGCTCGGCCGCGTGCTCCTGACTGCGACAGTCCTTCGCCAGGTGCACCACCAGCGTCTTGGCCACGATCGTCCCCTGGCAGTCGAGCCACGGACACATCACCAGGCGGTTGGCGCACTCGCTGTGGTAGTGGCGCTCGCTCGCGCGCTTCTTGAACGTCAGCCCGCAGTTGAGCAAACAGCTCTCAAGCTCCTCTTTCTCCTGGTACCGGCGGAAAAGCTTCTCGCGGAACAAGTGGCGCTCGCAGCTCGTGCTCAGGTGCTGTAGCTCGTCGGCGAAGCGGTGCACCTGGCCGCAGCCAATCTCCTTGCACACCACCATGCGATTCTTGCAGAGTAAACGGTGATGCGCGTCCAGCTGCTGTAGTGGGATCTCGGTCTCTTCGCAGTGTTGACGACAGCTCACGACGTCCCGCTCACGGTCCTGGGCTCTCTGCGCCAGCACCTTGAGCTTCTGGTTGACGATGCAGCACGTCTTGTCCCGCAACGACGGTGTTAGAGGGATGCCGAAGCGCTTGCGGATCGCTGGCGTGTCGTAGAGCACCCAGTTGGTATTAAAACACGGCGAGCGCGGCAGCAGCAGTGCCATGTCGTCCACCAGCTCGCCCATGCCTTCCTCCAGCGTCCAGTACGCCACGAGTCGCTCGCGACACTTTGGCACATGGAGAATCGTGTTGGCGGATTTCTGGAGCTGCTTGACCGACCTACACTCCTTCCAGTACCGGATCTCCTGGACAAAACCCTGGAAGCTGGACGTGCCGTTGTCATTCGTCTCGTGTGCGCCAATGAAGCCTAACGGCAGGTCGAACACCCCGCGCTTGATCGCCTTGAGCTCGCCATTGAGAAAGAGGTTGAGTTCTTTCTTGCTGGCGCTTAGCGTCACGTGATGCCACTGGTTGCGCGGCAGCTGGCAGTCTAGTTGCACTTCCCGCACGGCTTTGCTGGTGCTTGGCAGTGACGAGCGGTAGAACGTCACGTGGCCACGAGTGCCTGCGACCAGCGAAATCGCGTTTTTATTCGATGACGCGATCACATGACGTCCTCGTCGCTCAAGCAGCTCCGTGGGCGTGCTCTCCGACACGATCGCGAGCTTCGCGTCCACTTTCCCCAGCTCGCGCTCGTACCGTCTTCGCAATCGCTCGGTCTCTGTTGCTTGGGCCTGAGCGTCCTTGTCGTTGCTGTCAGTGGCTTCGGACGCGAGCCCCGCGAGCAGATCCTGCCACTCGGAGCGCTTCTTGAGCAGCTTCTTGAGCTCCGCAAGCTTCTGCTGGCGCTCGACCGAGTCTCCAGAGCTGCTACTTCTGCTGTTCGTACCAGAGGCGACAGTGCGAGCCCAGGTCTCCAGATCACTCAGCATGCCCAGCTCCGCCTCGCTTAGAAGCTCCACGAGCACGGGTCTCTCTTGGAGCACCTGGGCGGTTTGCATCGCGATTGCGCTCCTGAGCTCGTCTTCCTGCCTCTTGTCGAACTGCTGGTCGTTGAAGATACGCAGCGCCTCGGCGAGGAAGATCTGCACCCAGCCCTTGGCGAGGTTGACTGTCTTCTGAGTCGCTAATGCGCCGGTCTCGGACGCGTTGAACTCGTCAGCGAGATCCTTCGCTGCCGCGGAGAGCTCGGCGCCTGTGAGTTTCGGCTTTTGATGCGGCTCTTTTTGGTTGGGATTGACGCTATTACCACTATCGGACGATTTCTGCTTTCTCAGCTGCTTGAGTTCCTTGAGGCGCTTCTTGCACGCCTCGGACTTTGCGAGCCAGCGCTGATTCTCGCGGGCGTTCACGACCTGAGTCTCCAGTTGCACCAAGCTGCTCTTGAGCAAGTCCAGGATCTCTTCGTCGGCGTTGACCATCCAGACAAAGTATTCAGCCGTCCAGGGCGGCGCCAGGTCTCCAAAACCCCCACCATTGGTACTAGTAGAACCGCCTTGCACTGCGATGTAGGACCGTCAACCGGTCTGGAATTGGAGCACGCTGCGATCCCTCGAGAGCGCCATGAAGTTCTCGTGCAAGTGGCGGTCACGCCAGCGCAAACGCGCCTTGCACCCGTGCGCCGCGTTCTTGCAGCTCACGATGCGACTCACGCACTCTTCGCGCCAGCGGTGGCTCAGATGCCGCAGCTTCAGGGTCAACCCGCACTCCTTGCAGACGACGGCCGTGTTCTTCTCGTGTGCCCTGGCCGCCAGCGTGTTTCGCTCCATTGTGACGCTGCAGTTTGTACGGATGTGCTCGTCGAATTTGCCCACGGGTACCCACTCTTTGCAGCCATTGACGGCGTTCGGACACGGCCGCTCTCGCTCGAGACACTCGTCCTCCTGGTGGTCCAGCAAGTGGCGCTTCTTCACAACTTGCTTGCACCAGTCGCACTCAGTCTCTTCGTTCACGAGCAGCGCGTCGGCTGCGATCTGCTCTCGGCGCTTGGCGACGACGCACCCGTGGGCTTCATGCGCCTCTTGCTCGTCACTGGGGAACTTTTCAGTGCACCCCCACTCTGCGAACCGACAGGAGACAACGCGCTTCACGCATATGTACAGCTGGTGTCGCTGCAGATCGCGCTTGCGGATCGGAACCCGCTGGTCGTGGCAGATCTCGCATTCCACGAGCGCGTCGCCGTCCTCTTTCGCCTGGAGGAGCTTCCGCGAGTGGCGCGCTACGAGGCATTCCACCTGGTCGTGCTGTAGCTTTTGATTGGCTTGGAAGAGCTGATTGCAGCCGGGGCGAGCGCACTGAACCATGCGAAGTGAACACTCGGTGTCTACGTGCAGCTTCCTGTTTGCTGGATGGAGCTCTTCGCCGCATTCGCAGAGCAGAAGGTCCTGGAAGAACCGCGGGTCGGTCGTCGCGTGGCTCTGGCGGATCGCAGCGCGCTCGTCGACTGCAGAGACGCGCTTTGGACTCGTGACTGTGTTGGAGACAGCAGCTACGGGGGCAAGCGGTTGGCTATTGCTCTTCTCGAGGATCTTCTGGCGCTGCGCCTCGACCTGCCCCAGCGCCTTTGCGAGCGAGAGCCTGGACACAAGACAGATTGTCACATGAGCTTACGAGTGCCAATGTTGTGGTCATCGTCAGCTGGTTGGGGAAATACTAGTACAGACTCACAGTTCCGCAGCGAGACCGGGCTTTACGTGCTGAAGAGGGGACGGCGAGGCTGCTTTTGGAGATGCCAGTGGAGACGACGACGAAGATGCGGAGAGGGCCGCAGGAAGCGGTAGGATCCGCGATGCCGCCCACTCCATCCTGCTTCTAGCACATACCAAAATGAGCCATGTTGGCCACGTCAGAAGAAGCGATCGATCGATTGGTTATTCCCAAGAGCCACCGAAAATGAGTGTAGCTCATCGGTTACAGGTTACAGGTTATCGAGAGCACCCAGTTAGAATACAGTCCTCCCCCCATTATGATACATGAAAAATCGTCCACAAAAATATCTATTCATAGAGGATATTGAGAGTTTGCAGGTATAAAAAAAGGAGATAATATGAGAGTTGAAGCGCTCTGAAACGAATCCAATTTTGATTTG
>JAASFU010000110.1:0-45767 GCA_023333955.1 Globisporangium paroecandrum
AGCCCAGACCACTTCTCGCCATTCATCGTCGCTGCTGGCGCTGGCATGGACGAGGCGGCGCCAGTCGGTGAGAAGATCATCGAAGGCTGGGGCGCCGGTCAGCTCTCCTTTGCCACCTATGCGTGGGGCATCAACAAGTAAACCTGCGACTGTGCCTTCCATTCTTATTCTCTCGTATGACTCAATAATTCCCAAACAAAACTTGTTGATTAGCACCATCATTATTATCGGTTTCTTGATCTCGCACAACCCAATGTCGTCGTGAAGGTTCTCTTTGAGCTCGTCGCTGGAAGCTCAACTGACTCGCTTGGAACTCAAGCAATGCCAAACTTATCCAGAGGAGGCGAGCTGCACTCTCGAAGCCAGGACACAGTGTCTCGAGCTCCGCACAGGATGCGCAGGCTGGCTGGTAGGTATACAAACTTCATCACCGTACACTGCAGCAGGACAAGAGTTTGGGTTAATAGACAAAGTAGTAATCGTGGCCAAACTCCTTGAAACAGGTCTCCGTGTCTTCGTCATCGTCGACCAGACGGCGAGACGAAATGCCTAGAAGCTGGACCGAAACGTCCTCGGGGATGTCACGAAGGAGGTATTTGCGCGCGCGATCTTTCAACATGCCGATCGTGCGGCACTGCTTCAGGTTCACCTGCATGGACAGCTTCTACAAAATGCACAACAATACATTCGTGTTCATAAGCCACAACACAAGAAAGACCAGCCGAGAACCAACGATAGATAAGCTCACCTTTGGGAAAGTTTTGTCCGAAGCAAACTCAAACTTGACAAAGTCGCTCACTGTCGTTCTTGGCTCAAGACTGCTTCCAGGAGTTGCAATCTTTGATACGGCTGCTTTCGATTTCGCAGCACGAACTTTCGCCTTTGGTACAGGAGTCTTGGTTTTCGGCACCGCAGCCATCGCTTTTGGTTCAGGGATTTTGGACGTTGGTTCAGGCTCAGGGACTTCAGGTTCAGACTCTGGGGTTTCCTTTTTTCGTGATGCAGACGCCGACGCTTTGGACTTTGGTTCTGGAGTGCCATGCTCCTCTTCTTCTTCGCGTTCCGAGTCTTCCACAACATCCTCAACTTCGTAGGAGTGATCAATCAGTGGAGATCGGTAGCGCTCTATCTCCTCGGATTCTTTTTGACTTTGGCTCTGGCTGGGGCTTAGCTCAGCGGTTCGCACTGCTGCGAAAGAAGCGTTTGCAACCACAGCGGCAGTGCGGCGCTTCTTTGGTTCCCTTGCAGGTAGTAGAGGCGCTGGAGACGCAGTAGAGCCCTCGTTGTCGGAGATATCAATCTTCACTGGCTCTATCGCTGCAGGAGTCGCTGGCACTTTCCTTTTTTCTCTGGGCTCGCCAGTTCGTTGTAGCAGGTTCTTCCACTTATCCTGGCAACATCAAACACACGCAAATGGAAATAAGGGTTCCGCAACAGCAGTGAACGCAGGAAGCTCAAGACAAATTCAAATGCGCACCTTGAGGTCGACGTTCGTTCTGTGGTTCGAGAACACACCCTTGCCCTCGAGTAGGATGAGCTTCCACTTGCCCAAGCCGTGTTTCTGCACGCCCTTGCGCAGAAACTCCTCCTCTTCAGGCTCCCAGAACTTGGTGCGACGGCGCGGTCTGATCAACAAAAAAATCACGCATAGAGGTACGAAAGAGTAGGTGAATGAAAACGCGACCAGTCAGCATAACAAGCATCGTTGATCTTCACGCACTTCATTCTGGAGGGCAGTGCCACGCCCGCAGCTTCAGGTTTCGCTTCATCTCGCTCGTTCTCCTCGTTCTCCTCGTTTTGGCTGTTTGATTCAATCCATCAGTCCGTCCGTCGTCCGTCAATACAACGTTCGCTATGATTGAGACAGACAGCCATGCACAAGCCCACAAACCTTTGGTCGTCCGCGCGTTCGGGCACGTAGTCGCTATCCTGTGAGGCCTCGTTCGGCTGGGCATCCGAGTCGGTCTCTTCGTCGGAATCCGTAAACTGCAGCTGTCGGCTCGAGAGCTGCGGGGCGACAGGTTCACTCTCTGGTTCCTCTTCAGCCTCTTCGGTGTCTTTCTCCCCTGCGGGCTGTTTCGAGGCAGATGATGATAGCTTGCCCAGCGACTGCGATACACTCTGTAGCGTCTGACTGGGGCGGCGCCGGCGCGCAGATGACGGCAAAGACGGTGAGCCAGATGACGACTGCGCGGACTTTTTCCCCGACGTCGACGGCGTCGACTGCTTGGAAGAGGTGGTGGCAACTCGCTCTGACGTCGCGCCACCTGTTGATGCTACTGAATCGCTCGCCACTACCGCAGTCGCCTGCTCTCCTTCCACAGCGACTTCCACAGCTGCTGCGACTTGTACGGAAGACGATGCGACCACCGACATGCGCGCGGATCGGCGGCGGCGCGGCGTCGTGGTGGGCGAGCGCATCGAGATGCGCGGCTGCTTGGCGGGCGTCATGCCCGTGCCAGTCGAGTTGCGTCTCTTCCTCAGTCTACAAAATACGCAAGCACACACAGGCGAATGGTTGGCACATATAGAGCAGCGTGATACAAACAGAGAGAGCTAAGGAGAGAGAGACATACGCGTCCGCCAGCGTGGTGCCGATGCGCTCCGCCATTATGTCGCGCTTTCTTCGCTTTTTGGAATCAAAATGCAAGTCTCCCGCTTTTTTGCTTTTAAAAATGCATTTTCTTACTTTCAACACAACTTTACGTGTGCGCTTTCAAATATCAAAGATAAGCCAAAGACACGCTTCTTGCTGATTTCATTTGTAGCCGTTTAAGAAAGTATTAATTTACAGTACTATTTCAAAGTAGTATTTTGGTTAATCGAGAGATTCGTGAATTCATGTGTCCTCACCCCCACTGAAGTCATCGTCCGAGTACGACAACTCCTCCTCCTTCTGCTGATGCGCACGGCCTCTCACGTCGTTCGCTACTTCGCCATGAGCATCCCCTGCTGGTTCTTGCTCGTCTTCGCTGTACTGGTCGTCGTAGTGTTCGTCCTCATAGTCCCCGCTGTGAGCTACGCCGAGGTCTTCTGCTGGATCGGACGATCCCTTCTCACCAATGTCGAGGTTTTCTTCCTGTTGCTGCTGCTCGTGGCGCTCCAGCTGATCCTGGTCTTCATCGAACTCACTCCCGTATCCACTTGCCTCGTCGCCAGCATCCACAGAGCTAGAAACTTCGACCAGACTCGCTTTATCTGATAAAATCGGGTTCTCCTTTGCAAAATCACCATTTGGCTCAGACAGAGACGGTAACACGTCGTCGTCAAAGTTTTCTTCGTCGTATTCCGGGTCCTGTGGCTCTTGGTCGGCAGCTGCTGGGGTACCACCGCCTCTTTCCACTGGAACCGCGTCTGTTGCGCTGGTCAGTTGCAGGTCTGTTGGTGATATCAGCACGACAGCTACAAAATCACCATCTTGCAGAGTTGATGTCTCCTCCAAATCGTTGACTGTTTCGACAGCAGCTGCAGCAGCAGGGTTTTGATTACCAAGCTCTCCATTGCGAGGTACTCGACCGCAGCCTGATTCGGCCACTTCAGCGACTTCTGGTGAATCGGCATCTGCGATAGCTGGGCTGTCCGCGTGGCCTCCACTTGCATCCTGGATCGTCTCTGCAACTGGAGCACTTGGGTTACGAATCGACGAATCAATTGCAGTAGCTGGAACTTCAGTAGCTATGTCTTCTGTAAACGGCGGTGCTGTCACAATTTGATCCGTCTCGTGTGTTTCTGGCCGATGGTCACTTTCCTCTTCAATAACTTGTGCGTTGTTTGGGTTCACAGACTCGATTCCTTCCGAAAGTGCATCTGCTATGAGATCGATCGAGTCTTGCAACGTATCGAACATCACAGCATTGATCTCTTCGTCTGTGAACGCGTGGCTCTGTATCAGCGGACTGTGCGGCGAATCGAGTTCTTCTTCGGCATCAGGAACACCAGCAGCACCAGCACCGTCTTCATCAAGCGCAGGAGATAACACAGTCTCAGGTTCCGCCGGACCCATTTCCAGTGCGTCCAGCGCACTCTCCAGCTCCACTGCCGGAGAAAAAGCACCGAGAGCAAACAGATTGTCGCTTTGACCCCCATTGTCAAAGCACGCCGCGGAACCAAGCGAGAGCGCGTCTCCATTACCATTCGTGGCGGGGTCAGGTCTTCGCTCCCGCGAGAATGTAAAGCGCACATTGACCACGTCCGTGTCGCTCTCGCGATTCTCCAACGTCGGCAGCGATGCTGTTTCAAACTGCTTCCCCGGCTGCTGTGCTGCTACTGCTCCGTGGCGATCTTTCGAAGGCGCCGATCTCTGCTTGCGCAGCATCATGATGCGTCGATGGTTCGCTGCTGTAGCACGAGCATTGCTGCTATTGGCGTCGCTGTCTTTGTGGTGCTCCCCTGCACGATCGCCATGTCTGTTCACGATAGCGATCATGGCAGCAGTCGACGGGCTCCGAGCGCCTGGACTAGTTGTTGACTCGTACTGATTCAACTTGGCCACTCGCACGACAGAAGCAGCGAGAGGTGACATCTGCGCCTTCAAGAGCTCATGCTGAAGCGCGATCCGTCGCTTCTCCTGGGATTCGAGAAAGTGCTGGTTCCACTTATCGTCTTTCTCCCACGCTTCGCAGTTCAAGGTCCCTTTCGTTGTTCGCAGTCGCTTCGCGAGCGCTTGGTTTTCGGTCCAGATCTTGAGCTGCTCCTGCTTCTTGTTGTAGTCGTGGGACGTTTTCCGTGAGGCTTCTCGAGCGAGTCCCACATTGAGTCGTCACTGGACTGAGAATGAGGATGAAGATGGTGGGTGCTACTGGTCCTAGGTTGGTGCTGCTGCTGGTGGTGCTGGTATTGTTTCGCACTAGGAGTCGCGATCTTTGCCAGCCGTTCCTGCATTCCCTGGCTCTCATGCGCGATCATCTCCAGTCGATCGGCTTCCATCCTCGATTTCTTTGATGCCTCTCGGACTTTCTTCTTTGGAGACTTTCGCTGCTGCCTGATCGCCTTCAGCTCGCTGCCATCTTCATTGTGAGCAACTTGGGAAGCGTGGGGACTCGCATCTCCAAGCTCGTCTTCTTCGTCGTCTCGCTGCTCGGGTCCGTTTTCATCTCCTTCCTTGGCAGCACTTCGGTGCAGCTGCTGCTCGGTCGACTGCTGCAAATGGTGCTGTCGTGCTTTGACGGGGCTCGTTGTGCATCGCTTGCTGCTGTGCTGGAACTTTGGCAGCAGCCTCGTCTTGGGCGACTTGGTGTCCACGCAGCTGTGCGCCTTGGAGATCCGCGCGAGGTGGCCGGCCAAGTTACGCGCGATCTCCCGCGTCCAAATCATCGCGTTGCTATACGGCTCCGCTCGCCGCGCTCGGTCCATCGTTCTCGCAATGCTCCTGGCGGTGTAATGGATAATGCGAATCGAGGCACTGCGAGAAATGGTATTCTTGGGAACCGGGAGCGTGAACTCCCAGTCATTTTCGTCTAATTATACGAGACTTGGCGCAGGCAAGTGAAGCGTGTCAATAATGTATCCATTTCAAAGTGTAGCCATGTCGAAAATGTAGCTATTTGATAGTACCTTACTGGCAACGACACCAATTAGCCATGAAAATGAGTCACTTCAGTTGGTCACGAATACTCCGTCTGCGTGATGCAGTACAAGCCATTGTAGCGCCTACTCCTACATCCTTCGCTCACCTCCGCTGGATGCTTCCAGTGACAGCAGCTCGCCGCGCACCATCAAGTGGAAGTGGTAGCCCGCTTTCATTGAAGACGATGACGACAACGTGGCCGCTCGCTTCAGAAACGGGAGTAAGCTCTTTGACTTCTTCTCTGGGCTTAGGCTCTTGGAGGCTGAAATCGTTGCAGATGCTGGGACACCAGTATCACTAGGCGAGGGCAGCACCTCCACTTGGCTCAGAAAGATTCGCTCAATACGCTGAGGCTCGCTTGAGAGGTGCTGGAAGAGCAAGTAGCTCCCCGTGACGGCTGCGGTGATGCGCACGCTTTGCTTCTGATTTTGCCTCACCTTCTTCTTCAGATCGAGCCAAAGGCGAAAGACGGCGCCTTCCAACAGCAGATCGCGGTAGGTCAGCTCTAGTTGTGACAAGCGAGGAAGAGCTGATGGTTTCTTCTCTGCAGAGAGGTTTGAGGTGGAAGTCGTGGCGATGATAGCGTTCAACGCTTGCTGCTGCTCCTTTGAGGCGTCGCTGCCAAGTAGCTCCAAGAGATCTTGTGCGAGGTGGTACACTGACTTCGCCGAGTACTCGTACTTCGCCGTTACCGCCCGCAGTGCCAGGTATACCTGTTCATCTTGAAGTGCAATACTCGACTCTTTGTCACCTGCGAGAACGACGAGGAACTGGATGCAGATGTACAGACAGTCTTCGTCATCGATATGCAGCGAGATTCGCTCGATCGTGATAGGGATCGCGTCAAACATGATGAAGATTGGGATGTTTCGTGGCTCGTGGCAGAGTTGGCACATGAGCGTAAACATGCTCTGTTCGACGAACAAGGCGTTATCGTCTCCTTCTTCAGCATACGCGACGAGCTGTAGGACCAGGTGTGCGCCTTCGTATGCCAGCTGATTCCCCATTTCAGTGTGCACTGCCAGTCGATTCAGGATCCCAATAATCTTCTCGAGACAAAACGACAAAGAGCACTTGCTCTGGATCGACTCGGCCACATGAAGTAACCACATCGGAAGCTCGCTCCATCCATGTAGTTGGCGGTTCGCGCACGCGAGGTTCACAAGGCAGTCTACAGCAGATTCCAGCAGCAGCGGGTTCTTGCCTTCAAACCAGACGACGTCCACGGTCCGCTGTAGGTACTCGAGTGCACGCAGCGCTTCCGCGAGGTTCCAACCACGATCGATTCGCGTGAGGTCGTAGAGCATCTCCAGCAGCATACCGACAAAGGATACGCTCTTGCTCTTACACGTAATCGCTTGGCAGTTATCGAGCAGATGGAAAAGCAGTGAGAGAATGTCGGCACTCAACAACTCCTGCAGAACCTGGTTGCGCCAGCGTAGCTTCTGGACGTCGCTCTCCTTTGTCTCCTCTTCGTCATTATCAGCACCATCTCCACATATCACGTCAGTCGCTCGCGCTTGACTTCTAAAATTGCCGTCTTGCACGTCGATCATGCGCATGAGGATCTGCGTACCCAGGATACAGATCTGCTCTTCGTTGACGCTGGCTCGACACACAGTGGGGATCACAATGTGCCCTTTGTTGATGACAACCTGAGCCAGCACTTCATCAAAATGCTCCAAGCTCGAGAGCGCGCTGAGTAAAAGTCGCATTGACAGCATCACAATGCGCTCGTTCGACACGTGGCTTTCGATGCAACAGATCAAAAACTGTGTTGCCCCCAAGTCGATCAGCTGGCGCCGCGCAAACTGCAGTTTGCCGTATCGGTAGATTCTCTCGATCGCTTCCAAGGCGCTTTCCGCGATTGTTGCGTGAGTGGTGTACGCGCGCAGAGTTCCAACCAGGGTGGTCAGCGTAAACTCGATCGATTTCAAGACAACGGTGTTCTCTGCGATGGTTTCTGGTACTAGCTGGAGCACGCACTGCAAGCAGTTCCACGTGATGGAAATGTCGTGTGCGTGGCTCTGAAACGCACCATTCAGGAGCGCGAGCCGGTCGTCTCCATTGACTGTGCTATTGTTGCTTGCGCTGTCGCTGGTGATTCGCAAAAGAACCCGCAGCGCCGAGATGCAGCTCTGCACGACGTCCAAGTCTTCCTTCCAGGTCTTCAACAGCGCGAACACAAGATCGAGCATCGGTTCAGCGATGCGTACTGGTTGCGTGTGGCTCTATGCCGCGATGTTATCGCAGAAAGCCGAGGCGAATACTGCAAACGGGAGAGATTGATGCTCATGGAGAATGCAACAAGTCGCGAGTACGCGAAAATCGATCGTTGAGTGGTTCACGACGATCGCAGGTCTCAGAAACGAGATCTGAGCCAAGATCTCCATCGCATGGCAGACGAGATCAGAGGTGATGGAGTGCTGCAGAACGATTTCACTGAGAGGCGCAAGGAGCGGCAATGTGTACTCGTCGTCTAGGACGAGTTTCGTGTTGTGCAGCAAGAACTTGAGCTGGTACACCGCGCCACAGAGCTTTTTGTAGGACTCAGGCTCTTCAAACGACTTCATCAATGTCTTCATGTCGACGTACGAGACGACGGTGCTACTCCCGTCGATCTTCCCATCGACGCCACTCTGGCATTCCACAACCGAACAGCACGACAGAATCGAGTTCTTGGTGATGAATTCGGTGGTCTGAGTCGTCTTCGACGACGATTCAAAGAATCCTGGCGGCTTTTTCAGCTTGGGCGCAGGTGGAAGCGGACCTGCAAACGCTGCTTGAATGTCGTACAATTTGCGAATAGCTTCTCCAACTTCTTCGCTGATGACCTGCGCTGAAGCCGCATGGTGAGCTTTCCAGCTCAAGAGCTGCGTGTGGCACTGCTGGACGAGTGACTGCGTCGTGAAGATCGGAGCGTGCAGTGAAATACATCGGTCGATGATTAGAAACCCCAGTCTTGAGTAGTTTTCAAGTCCAGTATGCGCGTCGACGATGATGAAAATGAGCTTCGCAAGCGACAACAGCATCGGGTCGCGCAAATTCTCTTCATGCGCTGTCAAATAGCAACAAATCTCGAGACCGAGCAGCAAATTGGTCGCCGCTGTCTGGTGGGAAGACGAGCTGCTCACCATCTGGTACAAAACTTCAAACCCTTTCAGCGAACAGCAGATAGTCGCACAGTGCTTGACTCGGATGAGGTCTTTCAAGACCTCCAATGCTGCACGTAGTATTTTTGATGAGGGTTTCCCGTTGAAGGCACTTCCGATCTCACCATGTGAGCTTGGCTCGAGCGACTCGCTGTCGTCACAGCCTTCTCCTTCTTCGGGCGGTGGTGAGGTACTCGACGAGTAATTGACGACGTCGAGAAGCACCCGAAGCTCTAATTCGTCAATGCGTTGCGTCTTGTGGCGAAGCTCTGAGAGATTCTGGTGCAGAAAGAGTACGACATCGTGCCGCACACCTTGGTCTGTGGAGGTGCTTGCAACTTCCAGCAGCCTTCTTACGCCTTGGTAGAGAGAGAAGGCCGCGCTCAGCAGCAGCGTTCTCGACCAGCTTGTAGTTGCAAAGGCTTGGTAGAAACGCAAGATGCGAGTGACTCGGATACTTTCCCAGTGCTCGTTTAAAATGGAGCACAGTGATTGAAGCAACGCGCTGACGCGTGAGTATAGCTGAGCTGCGTGCGCATTGCCTACCGCGATGTGGCAAATGGCTCGTTTTAACATGGTGCTGGACGAATCAAGAAAGTCCAACGTTTGCGAAGAGTAGGTTGATAGGTAAACGGCCGTCGCCAAGTTCAAATACGCAGCCAGCGCTTCGTCGCTCACCCAGTCGACACGCATCAGCAGATGTAGGTTGGCTACTTCCGATACGAAGTCTTGATCCTCTCGCAGTTCCTGCTGGGCAGCAATGCGCGCGAGATTGAGATGCAGGGCAGCAATTTTGGCTTCAGCATTGCGAAATCCGGTTGCGATGGCGAACAACTCGCAATGCGCGAGAGCTGAGTGATCAATGGCTTTCAAGATCGTCAATGCCGAGTGATTTGAAGACGTCGGCTGCTGCTGCTGCGACCAGCGCACAAGTATCACTGCATAGCGCGCCAGCGTCTGCTGAATGTGCTTTTCTACGACATACATGTCGAGATTTGGCAGCTTGCCATCCACTGGAGACTGGTAGGCGTTCATGAACGCTTCTGCTTGCTTTGTGGCTGCTGCCATTTGACTGACATCGTCCAGTTGTCCTCCACTGCTGAACGTCGAATCACTTGAAATGGCGATGCAATCAGCAAACGATCTCCAGGATAGCAGCATCGCGCCAGTTTCACCCTCCAGTATCAACTCAGACGCTTGGAGCAGCAGCTCCACTGGCTTTACGAGAAGATCGAGTAGCTTCTCGGCAAAGAGAAGTCCGTGGCTGGAGATCATGCCGGACAAGAGGTTCAAAAACCAATGGAGCACACTGGGGCCATATATCGACTTGGACGCGTTCGAGTGGTTCTCCAGTAGATGCTTTGCCACCGGATTGTGAATGATCACTCGAGCATACTCTGCTCCCAGCTCCAGGCACGCTCTCAGAATGACACTTGACGAACGAATGAGTCTTCCGACCATAGCGCTATCTTTGCAACCGGCAAAACTGAGTTCTTCTGCACCGTTGTTGAGCAACAGTGCAGTTTCATCCCTATCGAAGATGCAAATTGCGAGAAGCTGGAGACAGCAGGAAACGAATTCGTGCGGCTCGTCCCCACCTCCAGAACTCAACGGGAACCATCCTGCAGGGAGCTCTACCAAGAGAGCTGCAACGGCATCTAGCGCGGCGATTGCCATATCAATGCGAATTCGTTCTCCCTTGGTCGACTGGACGATGCTGCACAGGATTTTCTGCAGCGGCTTCACAAGTAGGGAACTCTGGATGACATCCTTGCTCGAAGCAACCTTGGTCACATGGTACGCCAGTGCTTCAAGCAGAACCGGAAGGGATCCAAACTCTTGACTCTCGCATCGCCTGATGATCTGCTCCATCAGGAATCGAACAGATTGCTCTCCTTCTTCACATTCTGGCGAATCTGGACGCATCCAAGTCAAGGATTTCAACGGGATGTCACCCGAGAAATACCTCGTCGTGCTCGTGAAAATCGACTCTCGATGACTTGAGTTGAGTACCTGTGAACTTAGACAGGCCAGTTCTTGAAGCTCGGAGCTCTCAAATTCCGAAATGTTCGCCTGCTCGTCGTCGTTTCGCTGGCCGGCTAACGCAGCCAGGCGTGCCGGCATTTTGTGAAACACAACGTCTCTGAGCAGCTCTTTCGGGCGAGACAACAGGAAGATGGCTTCAAGTGTAACAAAGCAGTCTTTGTCTTTTGCAACGTCGCTTGCGTTTGCTCGATTGTGCACTTCCGCTGCACCCAATGCACTGTTCAAACTTCCAGCGAGGCTTCGCAGCACGGCATCTGTCGCGAGTAACTCCACGACCTCTTGAGCGCGCTTGCGTGTGCTTTTCAGCCTTGGTGATAGGGAGAATGCTGATTCACGAAGGAAATCTCTCAGGTGCCGGAAGCTTCGAAATAAAAGCCGATCTGAGAGCATGTCGGAAGCGGCTGCTGCGAGAATCTCGAGAGCCTTCATGAGAAGATCATACGATATTTCGTCCAGAAAATGCCGTCGATGCACAATCGCACTGTCCATCTTGTCGAGAATCGATTTCAACGCGCCAGTCTTCATCATATGTTGCGCGCAGTCTTGCTCTTCAATAGCAGCCAGAAGAAAAGTCTTCACAATAGCGTCTGTGGTAGTCGAAGGCTTCATGTCGTCAGCATCTCGCCCACTTTCCATATCCAGAATGCTCACTGCAGTCGGTATCCAACCCGCTTGGACAAACTCAACAGTAGTGCACGGGTATGCTGCCATGATGGTGCAAATCAGGGTGCAGCCGCATCCGAACATCACGCCATTGTGGTACTTGAGAAGGAGGGCCTTCTCGAGGCAATAGACGATCGCTTCGAGTCCACCGCAGACTTTGAGAGTCATCAACACGTCTTTGGGCTCTTTCGTGAGATCTGCAACTTCGTGCTCCGTGTGGTAGAGTGAAGTCGTCTGAGTAGAGAAAGTCAAAGTTGACCTGTGGGACTTGACTATACTAGTTAATCCGTAAAAGCAGCTCTTCACGACCCGCACAAACTGGGCCTGCTCCTTCACGTTTGCGCTCTGCATCGCGTTCCGTAAGATAGACACGATGAGGTTTACTGCATCCCCATTCACCAAGGATTGCCTCAACGAAGTTGTTGAGGAAAGCGCAGCCACCACACTGCAGCACAACTCCAAAGAGTCGATGAATGGTTCCTGTTATTCCACAAACCAGATACGAATTATAACAGATCAGCACAGCAACAATGTTGCAAGTTCCCCAAAATATTCAATTAGAGAGAGCATTGTACCATATCTGTCGGTGATAGTTGAGCAGAGAGATTCACGAGCGCTTCGAGAACGCTCACATATCGGCGTACGTCCGACTCGCTCGCGATACTGTTTACTATTGAGGTCACAGTTCGGCTGTTGGACTCGGTGGCTTCCCAGCGATGCAAATGGACGGCTCACACAATGAACTGGAGCACGCCATACTCGATACACTCCCGCCGTATGACTTGATTCCTCTGTATTTTAAACACGTCAAGCGAAGGTTGTCAGTTGTAATGTGATTCGCAAAGCTTAGCCCACCACTGCGTCATCACATGCACGAACCAGCAGATTCCCCAACAGGTTCATGGATGCCGACACGAGCGCAATATCGCGAAGGTTTGATCGTATGAGCCGAATCGGGTCCCTGACATGCTGAGTTGGTAACACGAAGCCCTCCAGATAGCGATACGAATACACGTGGTTTAGCGCCTTCATGCAGTGCAGTTGCATTACGTTGTGGTTTCCATAGTCTGCTCGCGCATCACAAAGAAGGCCTCCAAAGCCACTATACCATTATTAGAAGTATGAGTGTTTACATGATAGCGATGCGGTGAATTGTTCTCGAATGTACTCACCCTGGTGGTACCACTTCCAGTCTCTGGGCCATTTCGTGCATAGTTGACAGCAGAACGATGGATTTCGTGGTACTGCCAGGAAACTATTCCATTCCACTCGCGAAATTAGTCATCAAGTCTGCTGGAAACACACAAAGGCACAGCTGTTTGCAGTGTTGATGGGGTATATCGTACCGCTTGGCGCCTTGTTATGATACTTGCAAGCACGTTCAACCCACTTACTTGCTCAAATTCTTTCGCGAATCCCTGTCCGTCATTCATTCTTGAGCTTTAGTTATCTCCATTTCACCTCATGGACAATCTACGATGTAAGCAACATACCTCACATGACAAGAGCTCCGCTAGCACAGATATCATTTGCTCGAGCGTGCCGTCAGAACAAGATGCCGCCAGAACCGCGTTGATAGCTTCAAGAAGCGTCGCTGGACCTTGCTGACCCTGCAGCTCCATCCACACTTCCTCTCGAAGCGTGCCGCAGCAATAGTGGAGTACTACTGCTGCATTCAATCGAATTGATACGTCCAAGTGGGTGTCTTGAGCAGATAGAAGCCGAAGCAAAAGCTGAAAACCACCTTTCTCCAACAGCACTTGCGCATTTTCTCTGATTCACAGCGTGTAAAACACATTCAGATTGTTAACGCAGAAGTCTTCACCACAGATCGGTAAGGAGCATCGTACCTCCATAGTACAGCAAGCGCTAATTTCAGGATATTGTCTTGAAGCGCTCCGATCTCAGACCCTGTTTGTCTAAAAAGAACAGATTCATTTAGGTCAGTTAGCTTCACACATGCGTTGCCAACATAAGGATATACGAATTCCATGATATCTTCTTACGCAGACGAGTCTCTCAGTTTCGTTATTCCAGCTGTAACAGCTTCAGCAAGTGGCATCTCGATGATCCTCTCAACTGCTGTCACATCAGTCTATCTCCACACAAACAAAAGAAGCTCAGTCTCCAACCACAACGCATTCTGTCTCTCGCATCAAACAGAGCCGTGCCACTAACTTGATCGAGATCGTTGAGCTTCCGATACTTGGTGAGAACGGTTCCAACAAGGGGTGCAGAGCAATTGAATAGCAAAATTGAAGCCCCATTGTCTCGCAAGGACTCCAGCATCCTGCCAAGAAGTAATGTGTTCATAAACTGTCAGATCTTCACAGTATCCTGCCAAAGAACTCTCAGTGCTCTCTTGTTGTACCTGTATAGCACTCGGCGCGAAGATTTGTGGAAACTGGGTCTCAGTTCCAAGTAGTGTTGGTTGCAATGGACCAATGCGTTGAGCGCAACGTTCGCAGCGCTCGTTGGAATTGACACTTGTGCACTGCTCTCAGCTGCTGAGGAACAAAGAACCGTGTCCAAGCAGCTGAAACAGTCTTGGAGCAATGCCACATCTACGCAATTGACAAACTGATTTCACCAAAGACGACACTAAAATGCTAGAGAGCCATTGATTGGGTAGTAGCTCGAGCAAGCATAATTGATAAAGCTCACCATCACTTGCGCCACAACTTCTATCACTTGAGTGAGTTGTTTGGCCCTCAATTGGTTATAATATCGCGCAAGTGCCGTCAGTAGCGCCACCATTCGATGCAGGCACGCAGAATGCTCTTGATAAAGCGAGCTTCGAGCGATCTTAGAGAGTGCACCAAGTAATTCTAAAACAAACATCGCCAGACAAATGGGTAAGCCCAATCTCCACAAGACACCAGTCGTGAACGCAATTCAAACAAACCTACCAGTTCGCCACAGCCTCGTTGCGATCAGTTCACGATGTTGAATGCTCTCGATCATAGTCAGAAATAGTTGCAGCACCTCGCCCACAAGCTCTGGTCGATCATAGTAAACGTTCATTGCGTCGACAGCGTCAGCCAAAGCGCCAGCCTTGACGAACTCAAGGACATAAGACGAACTGATTTCTGGCTTGAATACCGAGGAGCTTGGGTCAAACTTGGTATTCGTAGTGGTGGTCCCCCCACTACTGTTGAGTTGCTTCGCGGTGGTATCTGCGGCGAGCTCCTTCACGAGCATCTGGATAGCTTGGATCAGCACTGGGTAGACATCTTTGTATTCCGAGACGGTGCTGGTCAGCAACTCAAGGCGAGCGTCCACTTCAATCGCGCCGTCCATGCTGCTCGCCATCTCCGAATTTCTTGCTGCCCACAACGACTAACAGCTCTGCTCTTCTCTTATCTTGGCTCTTTGCGCGACTGTTGCTCTCGCGAGGAGTCTTCACTTCGGTTACTGAAAGTCACAGCTATTTCAAAACATGGCAAAACAGGGTGGACGGACCTTCGTTCAGAGGTCGCAGCAGACCTGGTGTATTCTGTTAGCGAGTGGGGCCAGACAAGAGCAAGTACTTCCCCTTACATGATTGCTCGGGTAAGTCTATTTAATCGTTGCGCCAGATGATAGCAACTTCATCGGTACGGAATCTACGAGACGTACAAATTCGTCAAGTGTAGTTCAGGGCATTCCAATACAGAATCTCAACAAGTGAAACAAGTGTCTAATGCGACGAAGCTTACCGTTGAGTGCAAGTCGCGTCCGACATCGGCGTCAGCTCGCCGTACTGGTACTGAAGCACGCCTGCCTGAGCGATCATCGCGCCGTTGTCGATGCAGTAGCGGTGGTCCATCGCGCAAACTCGGCCGTTTCTCTCCTTCGCCATAATATCCATCATGTCCTGCAGTCGCTTGTTGCATCCAACACCACCGACAATCAGCACTTCCGACTGGCCGCAATGCGCCATTGCACGCTCCGTAATCTCAACCTAAAGTTGGCAACAAGCACAGGCGCATGTGAGTCCACCAAGTTATACACATCACAATGGATACTGATATCGTTGAGCTCTCTCGGTGCTCATACCAGCATGGCGAAGATGGTTTCTTGGAGCGAGTAGCACAAGTCTGCCTTGGTGCACTCCCCAGAGTCGATCTTCTCTCTGCACACATAGCAAGCAATTCACTGGGTCAGTCATCCTAACAACCGACGAACAACACTATCTCTAATACTGAATGCGAGAATGGCGGAACGTACTTGGCTTCTTTTTCGATGAACGTCGACAGTCCCGAGAACGATACGTCCATGCCTTTCACGATGTACGGCAGCTCAATGAACTTCTTTCCTCTATGAGCAAATCAATAAACATACGTGTGAGAGTTGAGTCTACTGATAGACAATACTACACCCCAGTCATTGCGATACGTACTCGCGGGCGAGCACTTCGATGTTGTACCCAGGGCTTGGGTCGTTCGAGAGCCCCAGCACGCGCGCAAAGCGATCTAGGCAGTTGCCCACGGCGATATCAATCGTCTCACCAAAGATGCGGTAGCTGCAACACAGTATGATGTCAGCCGTCTTTATCGCAAAGATACGTAACACGATACATGGCATGAACTTCTTACCGCTGCATGGCGTATGCGATGACCTGCGTGTTGCCGCCGCTGACGTAGAGCACGACTGGATCCGAGGACTTGGTCACGGTTCGCCCCATTTCAATATCTGCATACACACACAAAGCAAAAAACGATATTCCAATGAACTTACAGCACCAGTAACATAACAACAACAGCATCAATACAGCAAAACGTACGGCCGACGCAGTGGTTAACACCCACGAGCGGCACCTTCCAGAGCAGCGAGAGCATGCGCGCGCAGACAGCGGCCGAGCGCAGCGGCGCACCCATGCCCGGCCCTTTCGTGTAGCAGATGCAGTCGATCTGGCTGGGCTTGATGCTGGCCTCGACGAGCGCCGCGCGCACGATGCCGTTCACGTGGTTCTGGTGGTGCCACGCGGTCTCACGCGGCAAGAAGCCCTGACCAGGTGGCGTGATGTACGTCTTGCGCGGGTTCGAGAGGATCTCGGTCTCGCCGTCCTCGCGGTAGCGGATGATGCCCACGGCAAGCTTGTTGGCGCTGCCCTCGATGCCCATGGCGATCACGTCGCCCTGCTGGCGCAGCGGCTTGGTTGGCGGGAATGTCGCGACGCGCATTCTTCGAGCTTCGCTTCAGGTTCACTTCGCTTGGTATTCTACCAGCCAGACAAACAGGAAATGCCAAATGCATGCATGCACTGTCAGTCGCCGTTGGCGTGTGTTGATTGGTTGGAAATTCCTTTCACGATGTTTGATTGGTTGGAATACGGAGGTTGTAGCAACATTTTGTGGGCTTGGTGATCGATCTGAAAGGATTCACCATTGTGGCAAGAGAGCTCAAGGGAAGGGAAAGCAAGGCAAGCAAGCACGATGGCAAGGCTCTCCTTCCGCACCATGGCTGCTATATGCGCTGCCGCACATTGTGCGCTGGCTAGTTCTGCTGGCGCAGCTACTGTGAGTGTCGAGTCCATTCAGACCCCGCTGGAGCGCGTGGCGTTCGGCTCCTGCAACGACCAGTCCAAGGCGCAGCCCATGTGGCAAACGATCCTTGACCGCAAACCGCAACTGTGGCTCTGGATGGGCGATGCGGTGCGTTATTCAATGCTACTCAACATCGCTGAGCAGTCTAATTGGGGTTGCTAATGCCAGTTGTGCTGCATGTCGGCGCTTGTGTGCAGATCTATGGCGATTACAAGGAGATGTGGGAGCTCAAGTCGTACATCCCGCCGTTCCAGTTCTTCCGAGAAGCACCGCCCGAGATGCTCCAAGAGAAATATGCGTACGTAACAAGCAATTGCATCCAAAAGACCAATAACAGTGAGTGGTTGGCTTGATGAGATGGTACGATACTTGCCATGTCTGTTGTTGGCTCAGGTTACAGCAAGCGAACGCTGGATACGCGCAGCTCCAGAGCCAAGTTCCGGTGATCGGCATCTGGGACGACCACGATTTTGGTATATCATACGCGCATGCATGGCCCCTAAATGCAGTAACCATGCGCTGACTGGTCGTATACTTCTCTTGCGTACTGGTAGGGCGGAATGACGGCGACAGGACGTACTCGTACCGCGAACAGAGCCAGTCGCTGTTTCTGGACTTCATCGGCGAGCCGAAGCAATCATCACGAAGGCAGCAAAAGGTATGGCTGTGTTTATGGGGTTTGGCTCCAAATGATAGGTTGCTAACCATGGCGTTTGGCGTGGCTCAAATGATATCGACAGGGCGTGTACACATCGTACACCATTGGTAGTGGCGAGCGCACTGTCAAATTCATCCTCCTCGATGTCCGGTGGGTGCCAATGAAGACTCTTGTTTCATGAAAGCTCCTTTTTCAAAGAGCTAACGTCTTCCCATGTTCAATGATGCAGTCACAACAAAGATCCATATCAAGATGCTCAAAATGACGCAGATTTTCTCGGTGAAGCGCAGTGGGGATGGTTTGAGCGTGAGATTGCGACGTCCACCGCTGCGTTCAACGTGATCGTCTCGGGCATCCAGATGCTACCCACAGATCGATTCGTTGGTGGAGAGAACTGGCACCGATTCCCGAAGCAACGGCAACGATTTCTCGACACTCTACTGCATTCGAATGCAAAAGGAGTGATCTTACTGAGGTAATGTGAATGACTTGCTTCCATTCCTTCCATTTTGAAATGGCGTCTAATAGCACATTAACGATTCTGTGTATTGTTACCTAGCGGAGACGTCCATTACGCCGAGATCAATGAGATTCAGTGCGACGAATACAGGAACCTCATCACAGAGGTGACGAGCTCGGGCTTGACGCACAGCGCTGTACGTTTGCTATCGTGTCTACATGTGCCTCTTGTAAAAGCCTTCGCTCGCGTATGTGATCGCTAACATTGCTGCGCGTGTATCGATAGGAAACGACTCGGAGCCAAGTTCTGGGCTCGCTCCCTCAACTGATCTTCCAGATCGCGAACTTCATCCTCCCGTGGGAGTTCCGACCGCACCACCAGCATTTCTTCGGTGGTCTTAACTTTGGTGAGCTCCAATTCAACTGGGAAGCGCATCCTGAGCCCACGGCAACTGCTCGTGTCTTGGGAGTCGAGGGCAATATCCAGCTTGAGTACACCTTCTCATCGCACTACTACTTTGAAAGCGGTGGTGACAATGGCGAGATACGAACACCGTGCCGCCCCATCCGTGAAGAAACGCAGCCACTAGTATTCGCTCGCCGCGCCGTCTTCATGTGTGTGGTCGCACTGGTGCTCGTCTCGGTCCCACTGGTCTGCATGATGAGTCTGAGCGTTGCCTTCATGGTGTTCAAGCACGCGTTCAGGTTCATGTACGACCACCAGCGCCAACTGTTTGACACGCAGTATCAAAAGATCGATTAGATCCATTTTTCCATGTATTAGAGGAGGAAAATGGATTATGAGCACGACCCTAGAAAGATCGCGACCCTTCAGGCTCCTCCCGCGTGAATGAAAAAGACCAAGGCAAGCGACGGAGCGTAGACAGAGCCTCACAAACAAACGGTCTTCCTCTCAAGCGCATCAACACAGCACTTCTTTGGCAACAGAAAGCTGGTCGCAAATGAGAGCACTGCTAGTCTTCGTTATGGCGGCACTGGTCGCCACGCTCGCCGTAGCGGAGCTGAACGAGTGCCTGGGTATCGAGATCAGCCAATTGCAGTCCATCCCAACGTGCATGAAGCTGTTTAATGCCTGTGAGGTGGGCGTGAGCAAGCTCAACAAGCAGCTGCACGTGACCGCGGAGCAAAAGCGCTTCAACCCCGTGAGCGTGATCTCTGCGAGCGAGTCCATAGTGAATGGCACGGACGACACGCTCATCGCGATGCTCGTGCAGCTCGCGCCGATCGACGAGTGCGTTGAAGCCCCGAAAGAATCCAACCCGGTGGTCAAGAAGAGGTGAGTTCGCGCATCCCGCCAGGTTAGCTGCAGCTGCTTCGATGCCTTGACGTGTACTCTGATTGCTAAATGTTGCTGTTCATGTGACTCAGCAGCTGCACGTTCGACATGTCGAAGGTTGAGATCTACAGTATCCTCGTGACGTTCGGCCTGGAGAAGAGCTGGAGACTCGATGGCTACAAGCACCACTCGCTCACAGGTAAACCCACTGAATCTACTCGCTCTGATCGTCTGAAATGAGATGTCGTTAATCCGTGATTTCTATTGCACTTGAATCTGTAGTGAGCGAGCGGTCCAAGATCGTGGAGCAGTACAAAAAGGGCAAGTTCTATGGGTCGAACCTCGCAATCGGCATCTTTGACTCGCCCAACGTGCAGTTGGAGCCCGCCACCAACTCCCAGCAGGACAAAACCTTCACGCGCTCTCCGCTGGGAATCTTCGTTGTGCTCGGTTCAGCGGTGCTCTGTGTCGGTTTGCTCTTTCACCACAGACGACGTCTGAACAACGGCTACGCGCCAATCGTGATCCTGAAGCGCCGCCAGCTGCAGGCGGAGGCGGCAGCGGCAAAGATCAAGAAGGCGACGATGAAGAAGAGCAACATCAGCACTGCGAAGAAGCCCGAGCTCTCGTCGCTCCGCCAGCCAAACCCAGTGCCTACAAACGAAGAGACGACGATCAAGCACGAGCAGAACGAGCGCTTCGCAGTGTGAGCATGCTGCGATTAGGAACCCTCCAGCTTTTTCTATCTGGCACTTGTGTCGAAGCGCAAGGGATGTGATACTCAGGTGCTGCAATATATATATAAATGAGTTTTTTCTAGCTTTGTTTACCCTTGGGCTCGGTTTTCATTTCACCTGGCTGAGCTTCCAAGCGGAAAAGTGGACAAGCAATCAACTCAAACGTGCGAGCCCAAATGCATCCAACCTCTAAAATCAAATGGGGAATTGCATGCATTTTGGTTTGCTTCGTATTCTTGTCCTAAGAAACAAAAACAGCAAACCTTATTACTTCTTGAAAATGCCAAAGTAGATCAGCAGGAGGATCGCAAACACGATAAAGCCCGCGGCCGCGATGAGCGCTGTTCGCTGTCTCTTGTCGCGCGCTGACATGCGGCTCACGATGTTGCCACCGCGACGTGCCAGGTCGTTCACGCCCTTCACCTTGGACTGCGTCGCCTTGATCTTGTCCCGATTGCGGCCCAACTCGTCTGTGATCGCCAGGGCTGTGACACAAATAAAGACGAGGTTAGCAGACCCTCATAGATACCCCAGTGAAAACTGAATCGACTAACAAATACATGACACGCACCAACTTCTTCGGTCTCAGCGACAGTCCGTCTCGCAGCGTCGATCTTGTCGGTCGTGCCTTTCATTCTGTTTCACCGTACAGTTCATCGAACACGATCAGTGAAATAGCTCTTTACCAACCCTCACAATACGCCAATGGGCATAAAAGTACACACGTACTTGTCTGTTGCTGCTTTCATGCGGTTGCGCTGGTCCACCGACGATTTCTACCAAGAACACAACAAACACATGTCACTCCACTGCCTCAAATACCACAAAATGTGGATCAGATGACACGTGCAACGCACTGCAAGGTCATCGCGATCGCCGAACAGCCCCTCGCGCTCCTCTCTTTCGCGGATCGTGGTGTGGTCCGCCTTTAACGACGCGAGACTCTTCTTGTACTGGTCGACTTTCTTGGAAAGCTCACGGCGCGTCGCGGCGTCGAGACTCCGCACTTCCAGCTCCATCTGCTGGACCTGTACGCGCAGTATTACATAGAGAACCTCGTTAGAGTTTCGATTCTAAGGGCACACGCTGCGTAGTAGATGTGATGATGTGTACCAGCTGACTCGCTTGTGTGAGCAGGTCGCCGATGTGTAGAATGCTCGCCTTCTTCTTTTCTGCAATACGAAGCAAAGCACAGTCCCGAGGCGACAAGAAATCGTCAGCATTTTAACATCCATCCACACACGCACACATGAAGCGAATACCCAGAAGAACGCACCCTGTTGATCCTCATAGGACGCCACTTCACTGATCTTCTTGGAGATGTCGCTGGTGAGCGCGCGGTACTCTTCGTCGTAGCCGTCGAAGATGGATGTCATTCTGTCGAATGAAGTGGCGGCGGAGGAGGGGTTGACGGACGCCACTTTGCTGCTTTTCTGGTGTGAGGAAGGCGGGAGTGGGGAGAGCGGGGGGGTGTAAAGCGAGCGATGGAGCTGGGCGATTCGCGCACAGACAGATGGAGAGAGACGCCGGAGCTTGAGTGCCGCTTCTTTCTCGCTTTCTCTGCTTTCTTGGCGCCGCGCTTCGTCAGAAAGGGTATTTTTACTTTTCTGGGTTAACCCGCTCAGCAGGGAGCACGGTGTATATGAAAATAGATAACCTCTACAAAATAATGATAAAAAATTGTTTTAAAAACCTAAAATGACCTTTATAAGTTAGTATCCGGTTAAAACCGATAGAATGGATCATGGAGGGATCAGCCAAGTCTGACCATTTCGCCACCCGAAATACAGCTGCTCCCCTTCAAAGTACGAATTGCCTTTTCGCGGATTGTGAGAGCGAGTCTGGCTGTAGCAAGTCGCAGGAAAAAAACAAAAAAGCAAAAGCAGCGTGCCACCTGTCACGCTCTCATCAAAGAGCTCCTGCATTCGGAGTCGGATCCCCACGCGTCACTCGCCAATAGCTCGCGCTTGGACACAAGCGACCAGCTCAGCAGGCCTCCAGTCTATTCGCCCACCCACTCCACCATGCGCCGCTCCCTCCTGTCGCTGCTGGCGCTCTGCCTGGTGCTCGCTCTCGCGCTGCAGCACGTCACGGCTGACAGCACGCCGACCGACGATGACCTTGAGATCCGCGAGGAGACCGTGGACGCCGCGGGTGACTCGGCGCAAGCGCAAGCGCCGCAGCTGCCGCCGCTCACGGAAGAGGAGTTCGCGACCATCATGATGAAGGTGTCGAACAAATGCATCAAGCAGGTGCAGGAGAACCCGACGGACCCGACCAAGGTCTCGGACCGCTGCCGCGCCGAAGTAGCGAGCAAGATTCAGCGCTACCTGGCGAAGAAGAACAGCGCGGAGAGCGACGACAAGAAGGATGAGAAGAAGAGCTCCAAGCAGAAGAAAGCCGCGAAGCCGAAGAAGACCAAGAAGAAGAAACTCACGCGCGCGCAACGCGAGGCCGTTGAGGCGCTCAAGAAGGAGGAGGAGTACCAGCAGACGCTGCAGGTGATCGTCGGCTTCGTCGTGACATTCGTCGCGGTCATCGGCGGTGTGATCTTCTTCATCAACCGAAAGCTCAAGGACGCCGGCATGTACTACCCCGCGGACCCCACGGCCAAGTCGGACGGCTGCTGCGGTTAAGCTTTGCTCTCGATAGGGGACCGAACACCAACCTGCCAATTTAGTCAATCAGTCACTGGTCGTGTCATACACATTTGATTCTCCTTCTTCTTCATGATCGTAATTGCATTTCTTGGTATTCGCGTTTGTTAAAATGGTTGAGAATTGAAGTTTGTAAGTACATTATAAGTATGCCGCCGCCCAGAATCCGAATAGTCCTGGGGGGCTTGGCCTGCCTCTATGGTGCCGATATCTCTTTAGAGTGAAAAATCGGTCTACACGACGGAGTTGATGGCACCGTGGTTGACCGCCTTCCCAGACATGATGAGCGGACTGTCCTCTTCGTCGGTCGAGTTGGCGTCGACGGTCTTCTCGCTGTCGCCGCTCGTCGCGTCCGTCTGCTTGTCCGAGAGGACGATTACACCCGCGACTGTCGTGACAATGCTCAGCGGGTACAGACACGACTGCCACCACGAGTTCATGCCGGCGTTCTCGTGGAAGAAGATCACGCCCGAGATCGAGCCGATGAGGATCAGGAACGCCTGGTAGATCGCCACGAGGTAGAGCGCGTCGTACTCCCGCAAGCCCAGGTCCAAAACGTAGATGCCGCCGCCGGCAGAAGAGAGCGCTGCCACGATGATCAAATACGTCTCTGCATCGCTCCAGACCGCGCCGCCTTCTGTCAGGAGCTCCACAGATGCCTAAACGATGAGTGGAAAGCGAAAGCAGCATGGTCAGTACGCAGCAACTTCAACTAGTGCCAGTCAATCAGAAGGTCCATGCGCAAGTCAATACCTTGAGAAAGAAGAGGTTGCCGCCGATGAGTCCTGAGAGTGCTCCGTAGGCAAAGCGACGCCATCCACTCTGTCGGGGCGCATGGCAAATGATCCACACGAGCTGTCGATCACCACGGTAAACAATGCGACGACGTTAGCAGCCACACAAGCGCACAACAAGACAAACTTCAAGCCACATGTCAAGAATCCAAATCCAAAATCCCTTACCCCAAACGCGCCGATGCAAGCTGCAATCGCGTACCAGATGAACACACGGCCCTTGAACAATGCGAAGATCTCGGCGCTCTCGTGCTTTGGGGTCACGTGGCTGCCTGAGAGCCCCACCATCATGCAGCCGACGAGGATCACGGCCGTGCCCTTGAGGTCGTGCGTCGACAGTTTCTCATTGAGGATGTACGGCGACAGAATGATGTTCCACACGACACTGAAGCCCGCCATGGGCGCCAAGATCGACTACCGCACAATCGATACAGAAGTAAAGTCATGATGAGTATCAGACACGTAAGCAATAGAGACGAACCACATGCGCAACACACATACCTGAGCCGCATACGCGTACGAAAGCGCGTCAAAGACCGGGTTGAGCACGAACACGCAGACCGTGGCGGCGATCTGCACCGAGTAGCCCTGCGTGGACGAGTGCGCGAGCTTGAGGAAGACCTTGCCGAGCGTGCCGAAGAGCGTCGCGGTCAGCGACAGCGCCACGCCGATCACCCACAGGTCCATCTTGTCTTCTTGTTTCTCTCGTTCTCTCAGTGATTGAGTGGCTATCTGACTGGTTGGGCGAGCGAGCGTGAGGGAAGAGAGAGATGATGGCAACGGCGGATGGATCTATTCCTGTCGAGAGAGCGGGAATGCGAATGCGACGCTGCGTGTGAAGGCGCGGGATGCCAAGTGGCGAATTATAGGCGCTTGTTGCTGCTGCTGTGCGCAGCTGAAATGAATGCACCGGTCGGTAATGTCGCTTTGTAAAAGAGATGCATTCGCTTTTCTGAGGGGGCGACGCACCCTTTTTAAAAAGATATAAATTTTACAACCATATCTGAAAGGGATTATATTTCGGAAGATGGATAACACACATGCGCGATTAAAAATAGCGCGGTTTGTATCAGAAACACAACACAGAGCAGGCTGGCGCATCCTGTAACGGGCATCGTAACGTTCCGAATCAATTTGTAAAGGTCTCACTGAAAAAAGAAACGGGTGCCGTCGAATCGTACAAGTGACAGACGCGTGGGCACGAGAACGAAATGTTGAAAATGGCAGATTCACGAAGACAATGTCACAAATGCATACATTTTCTTGTATCCCAAATGTGTGCATGTAGAAAACGCACATACATCGCAACATTCACCAAGTGTCCACATGCCACGCCATGATTCAATTTGCCATGTTGCTGTTCATTTTTTCATTTGTTTTGGTTCTTTGTGTTATGGTGTTCAGAATCAATACTACGAGCAATAAGTGAAGAAATTTAAAAATGGAGAGAAAAAAACATTTTTTCCCACCCCACCACCAACGACCGACCGACCGACGTTTTCTGAGAGAGAGAGAGTGAGCTAACAGACTCCGAAGAGCTCCATCACCACCAGCATCTTCACCTTGAAGAGATCCTCATCAAGTTACACGGAGACGGTCGGGTGGTCGTTGTTTGCAAAGGTGCCTTCGCCCGCATCTTCGTCCTCGTCGTCGTTGTCCGAGTCCGAGTCCTCGAGCGAGTCCGCCTTGTCCGCTGGAGCGTCCGCTTGCACCGCAGCTTCGATGTCGACGTCGTCGCTCGAGTCCGCGAGCACCGACTGCAAATTGCTGTCACCGTCCACACTGCCGTCGCGCGCGCGCGCGACGGCCACTGCTGCGATACCGACCACTGCCGCGAGCGCACCGATGATGCCGCAGATGAACACGATCGGAGCTGTCTCGGTGGAGAAGAAGCCGTGGTCGTTCTTCGACAGCTTGGTCGCGAGTTCCGTCACTCGGTCGGCCTTGACGTCGGCAGCCTTGACCGCATCAGCCTCCTTCGCCTTCTTGGCGGCGGCTTCCTTTTTCTTCTCGTCCGTCTTCTTTTTGCCATCCTTCTTCTTCTCGGCCCCCTTCTTCTTGTGGTGGTGCTCGACGTCCTTCTTCTTCTCATCGACATCCTTCTTCTCGTCCTCGTGCGCAGGCGCCTCGACGGTGATGTCGGCGCCGGACTTCACGTGCTGACCGTTCACGCTCACGTCCACTTTGCCGTGTTTGACCATGACGTTGACCGGGATGCCTTCAATATCGAACTTGTTCTCGCCTTCCTTGAGCTCAAAGTCCTTGGAGACCTCATGGTCGCCCTTCTTGCCCTCGTCCGCGTGCTTGTGCTTGTGGTGGCGCGTGGACGCGTGCATTTCCGTGACAACCTCGGCCTTGTGCAGGTGCTTGTCGTCGGCGTCCTTCTTGTGCTTGTCCACCGACGCGGTCGACGTGTCCTTCTTGAAGATACGCACCGAGCCGTGCGCGTACTTGCGCGTGATCTCGCCGTTCTTGGCGACCGTCTCCTCGACCTTCTTGTCCTCAGCCTTCTTGGCTTCCTTCTTCGCCTCCTTGGCTTCCTTCTTGGCCTCCTTCTTGGCCTCCTTCTTGGCCTCCTTCTTGGCCTCCTTCTTGCCGTCATCCTTCTTGGCCTTGCCGTCGTCCTTGGTCGAGATGAGCACCGAGCCGTTCGGGTAGTCGACCTTGGTCTCCTCAGCCGCCGCCTTCACCTTCACCTCCACGTGCTGCTGGTGCTTGTGCTCCTTGTGCACAGTTACGTCCTTGGCCTCGACCACGCCGCCCACGTCCGCGAGCGCTACCGCCGCCGCGATACACAAGAGAGCAACTCCTCTGCGGAACACCATCTTCTTTCTTCCTGCTATTGCTTTCTGCTGTTGCTGTGAGTGGCTTTCTGTCGCGAATTTGCCGAATGAACAGTTGCAGTGAGGCTCGAGGTGGAACAAAGAGCTCACCCACGCTCCCAAACAAAAAAAAGGTGGCGCGACGGCATCTGGTTTCGGTTTCGCAACTGAGATATAATTTATCACTTTCCATCGATTTATACGATAAACTTGCAATAGTTATACTATAACCAATTGTTTTGAAATAATTGCTTGTGCAGGATGAATAAAAAGAAGGAGGGTGCAGTCAGCCATGGGTTCACACTGGCACTAACTGCGAAAGCTGATAGGATGGCACAATATGATCCGAATCCGTTTCATTTCCTATACAAATAAATTGAATACTACCTTCATAAATGAATACCCTCTTGCTGTCGGTTCAGCGCTCCGGTCGTTTCGCAACCGCCGCCTGCTCATACTCCATTTTTTTCCTATTTTGATAGTGACGAAACCAACACACAAACCAACATTGAAACATGGGAAACATGGGAGCGCTGCGCTATTCATAGCTCCTTAAAATGCAAAAGCGGCAAATCATGAAACCTCCCACAGAGAACAGAGAACAGAGAACTCCAGGAACACGCTCCCTGGTCAGCTGTGTCTGATGAACGAAAATGCATCTTTATTACAGCTCACAACTATCCTCTGACAGCCCGTACGAATGACTATTGTTCGGACTGCTGCTGCTGGCGCTGGACGCCCCAGGCGTACGTGGCGTAGGACAAGTGGTTGCCGCCCCAGCCGCCGTAAAGCTTGTCGGCTGCCGGCGCGTCCTGGTCCATGCCCGCCGCGGCGCCGATGACGAATGGGATGAAGTGCTCGGTGCGCGGGTGCGCCTCCGCCGCCGACGGCACGCGCTCCCACTTGAGCACCTCCTCCTGGCGCTGCGTGTAGCTCAGCCCCGAGTCCGCCGCGAACACGCTGTCGAGCCATTCCTGGAACTCGAGCGCGTACGGCACGACGTCATAGCCTCCGCCGTTGCCGCGTCGACCGTGCGTCGCCTGGCCCGAGCAGATGATCAGCGTACCTTGCTCTCGCAATGGCGCGAGAATGCGGCCGAGCGCAAAGTGCGCCTTTGTGTTGAGCTTCGAGTTGATCGAGAGCGTGACAATCGGGATGTCCGCCTGCGGTCGGATGAGCATCATCGGCACGAACGTGCCGTGGTCGTAGCCGCGCTCCACGAGCGCCGACTTGATCTTGTGCTGCTTGAGCAGCCCGTGCAGCTCCTCGGCGAACTCGGTGTCGCCCTTGGCGCCGTACACGAACTCGTACGACTCCTGCGGGAAGCCACCGTAGTCGTAGATCATGCCCGGCGCGCTCGCGTGCGAGATCTCGTGCTGCTCGGCGCGGTACGACTCCCAGTGCGCAGAGATAAGCAGGATGCGCTTGGGCTTCGGAGAGCTCTTCGGGTAGAGCTTCTTCCAAATACCCGCGACGTTCTTGGCCGGCTCGCTCGTGCGGTTCTGCTCGCCGTGCTTGAGCAGCCACATGGGGCCGGGGCCGTGCGAGACAGCGAGCACAGGGTGGCGGAAGTCAGCCATTGCAGATGTGGGTGTAAGTTTTCGAGCTGTAGACGTGGAAATTGGTAATGACGTGCATCGTCATGGACAGCGCTAGTTGCTCGCGCCGACAGCTTCGTGCTGCATTGCAGAAGCTCAAGCCCGTTCATTCATTCACTTGCGGATGCTCTCAGTTTTGGCGGTCTTGATACAGATTGCCTAATCAGAATCTGACACCGTCAATCAGAGCCCTCTGATTGGCTGAATTGACAACGCTTTATTGATTGTTAACGTTACCCATGTGTTTTAGCAGTGATTTAAAATTTATAATGAAGTCTAGAGTTTATAATGGGGTGACTTCAACTGGGTCTCATTGTGTGAGGTGTGAGGAATATCGTACGCTTCCATTTGTCATGCACACGGGATGTCGTTCACATTTGAGGTGCTCTATTAGTAAGAAGGCGAGCCTGGCTGCATCGAACATGCCACGAAGGTGCCCATTCAATCAGTCATCAGCATCGTCTCGGCGGCAATGGGGAGCGAGATCTTCTCTGTGACAGACGAACTCGGCTGAAGTGCTTGGTACACAGCGTCTGCTGAAAAATCGAGATGTCGACTATGCTGTTGTTGCGTGTTGTTTTTATCAGCTCCATCAAACAAAGAGGCACGCTGGGCGGATGGGTACATGAGCTGCAATCAGCATCACAATCGGTAAACGCACATGTTGTCGACATCAGACTGAGCTGAAGCAGCAAATACAAATGCAACTCGGTAGGAGCACACGTTACTCTGTGGAGCTCTGGGATCGTCGCCTTGCGCACTTCCTGGTCTCGCCATATGAACGAAGCGCCGAACTCGTGGTAGTAGCGCGTGTCGACAAGCTTCACGAGCTGGATTAACACGCCAACCGCACGAACAAATGGCAGATGAGCGCTCAGCGTGGTTCGACCTCGACAGGTCGAACAAGTTTCCGCACCTTTTCATCCAGGCGGCAGTAGTATCGACAGAGCAGCAAGAACCCAAACTTCATGGCTCGCTGTAGCGTCGTTAAAGAAGAAAGCAGTGATAAGGTGAGTACAGTCATGTGTGATCTTGAAACGCAATAAGGAAGGAGAGACAACAGCACGTACAATTTTCACTTCCAGGTAGATTTCTCCGAGATCTCTCACATCATCTACAGACATAAATAAGAGAAATTATTAGGCATATGAGTGACATTCAACATCACCTTGAGAGAGATTTGCAACCTCAGAGTAGGTCGCCCGCGTACCTTCAAACAAGATGACCTTGTCATAGTAGAAAATCTGGACTTGCTGCATGAGTTTTTCTAGCGGTAGCTTCTCTGCCGTCTTCACACCGATGACAGGAATCTACACAGGTTACTCGCAATGAAAACCGCATATCAGCTACATGGGGGATGCATCTATAGTAGCCAACATGATTCTTACGTATTGGCTCTCGCTATCTGACGACGAGCGCTTCTCAACCGCGACAGAGCCATTGTAGTCGGATCTGTAGAGAGACACACAGGAATAGACAGCTCTAACTGTTGGTACACGTAGATGATGGCGCCTGAGGCTGGCTGAGATCCACTGCACTAGCCAAACCTGTAGGTGAAGTCGAACGCTGACTGGTCTGGATTCGTGCTGCCGAAAAGCCAAACTCACACACATGCGCACAAGTTGAAGAGGTTCGTCAACCAATAAATCAATCGCAGCCCCAGCTCAAACAAGGACACCCACGTACGCGAGTTCTGCATGGGCCTGCTGAGACCACCTGCGCAGCGCAGTCTCGGCCTTGAATTGGATGCTTAGCCCCGTTGCCGCGTGCCGCAGCACCATGCGGTTGCCCGCGAACACCATCTCGGGTAGCGACACCAGCGGCTTGAGGCGCAGCGCTCGCGCCAGCGCGTCGCGCTCGTCGGAGCTCATCGCGGGCTGGTTGCGACAGAGGAAGCGCCACCCGCGGACGTCGGCGGACGTCTCGTGCGTCTTCGCTGCGCGTGTTGGACTCGGTTCGTCCGGTCCAGCGCCAAGTTGGACGCTTTCGTGCTCCATCTTGGTCGTAATTTCGCTGCTTGGGTTTTGATGTTTTGGACCTGGGTGCTCAGCTCAGAAGCAGCGTCCACATCTAACGTGACCCACATCGAGAATTGGGCAACATCAGGGCGGTTCTGTGTGAAGAGTAAAATAATGTGGACCACAACGTGTGACCTATTTTCAGAGGGAGGAAGAGAGGTTCATGAACTAACCACAGTCAAAATGTGCGGAAAAGCATCACAACCAGTTGCGCTGTTCGCTCGCGAGCCCGACCAAACAGCGCATAATTCGGACATCAAATGCACTGTGTTTAACGCTGTGAGGTGAGCGAAAAGCGGTGCTTTCAAAGAGATGATGGAGAAAGCCTGGACCTGGAGTCCATCTTTTCCTTTTCAATCTAGGAGGACGGCGAGCGAGCGAGTGAGCATCGAGAGAGGTGAGGTGGCGAAAAGAAAAAGCAGCAGGAGCAGTTGGCTCAAGTTGAGCCCCGGAGCAACTGCGCCGGCAAATTGTTACTGGTTCCAGCAGCGACCGCGAGACAAAAAAGAGAGAACACTTCTCGTAACCTTTGAGCCTTCGCAACGAGAGCGAAAAGAAATCTGAGGTCTCCTAACTCGTCACAGACGAAGAACAGAACAATTTGTACGCTCTTTCAAGATCGCTATATCTATATAGAACCAAGAGCAAGCGTTAAAAGGAAAGACGAAGGCATCTCTCGTTTGTACCCAAAATCCTGATCGCTGCAATGTCATGCAACCGACAGATAGCCATGGACCCATTCGCAAGAGATCTCACTTTTTGTAGGTTACACTTGACACTCGCAACTGAAAGCTGTGGTGGTGACTCGCGGCGTGTCTGCTGCATGATGTGCGGCCGTCCGCGTCCAACATTGCAAAACATGGCGGCCCTCCAATCCATCCATCCCCAATCCACCCGCAGATGGCTCACTCTTCTGAGTCGAGGACTTCCACCACACCACGTCGACACATGAACCCACCAATGAGAACGAAAGATCGATGCCAATCTGGGATCCTGACACGCGTGCGTCATCGCGAGGCTCGCCCACCACCCAATCACGGCTCAAATTGCGGACGCTCCATCCTTCTTTTTCGTCTCAAAAACGGCCAGCCATCCACGCAGCCAATCAGCGGCGCGAACGGAGTCGAGAGGTTTGGCCGAGCCAATCAGCGGTCTCCAGGGGGTTCTTCGTCCGGTTGCGCTCGTCTCTTTTCGAGCCCATCCCGGATCTCGCTGCACCAGGACAGCTCTTGCTCTTGCTCTTGCCCACGCGACAAAAACCACAGCATTAGTTTACCACTGTGCGGAACAGAAAGAGATCCACGCAAGTGGTTCTCTCTCTCTCTCTCTCTCGCTCTCTCTCGCAAACTTGCGACCGCCTCAAACAGCAAATCCAAGCAGCAGTCAGACGCACCCTCGTTGCCCACCATTCCTTTTTGCGGACCCATGTGCGCTTGTGTCAAGTCGTAAAATGGCATTTCGCATGTTTTTCGGCACGAACAAACGAGCAATTTGTGCGTCCGTACGCAATTGCTGGGCATGCACGTGCTTGAAGTTCAGTGCAACCGGCTATTGCTCGCTGCTGGCTGTCCCAGCCAATCCCAATCACACAAAAGCACAAGTTCTCAGGCTGAGCTGACCTGGAGGTCCACAATGCGGGGTGTTTTTCAAACTTCAACTGGGAAAACCATGCGACAGATTCGTGAAATCGCATCTACAGCGAAAAACCACTAGTCAATGGCTTCGATTCGATAGGGCTAGGCTATAAAAAGGCCCGGCTTTGTTCTCACTGTTGTTCAATTGAGCCAAAACCAATGGAGCAAAAACTGCGCGCGCTCAGAATAGAGCTCGAAAAATAGACAACCAGCCAAGCTGCACGCGCTATCCGCAGTGCCAGATCGTCCACTATTCTTTGACAAGAATAGAACAACAATCGAGAGCAGATCAGATAAACTGGCAGCAATTGCAAACCAGTTACACGAAAAGGGCGGGTGAGCCCAGTGCCGATTTCTCGTGAAGCAAACTGCATCAAACTATGTGTCGAATGAAGCCAATTTAAATGCTGCTGGTAAGTAGCGTAATTCAGCGCGATTGGGTCGCAACTCAGCCATAACTGCCAAGGCAGAGACTGCTCCTATCCCGCGTCAGCAATCAACGGCCGCGTTTCCGGTGAAAAGCCGTTTCCCTTCATTTTGTTGTTGTTACTTGCTGCTGATAACCCAGAACCTGGGATTCAAATCCATTCAGTTGGCTCGAATCTGGGCGTGAGCGTGAGCGGGCGGGTGGGACTCTCTGTTTCGTTTTGGGGGTTCATAGAGGCTATCCAAAAAGGCAAGTCAGTTGTTGTCCCGTTAGTGACGGTTGCAGTACAAAGCGCAGTTAGCCACTCGGCGCTTCGCATTCCATATTGAGACGCGGCGGGAATTCACACGAAGCAGCAAGTAACCATGGCAGAGCAGAACATGCGGAGTCTCCGTCCAGCACCGCAAAAACAAAACTCAATCAGAGGCGCGCCGCCCAGATGACGTTGCTTTTTGCGTGCTGCTGTTTGCTGCCAATAGTTCCGATAGCGAGTGAGTGCTTCAAATTTGGATGTTTGGACGGGTTTGGATGCAGCAAAAACCACCTTTAGATGCAGCGAGGACGTGCGGGTAGGATCGTGCGAGTACCACCCACATGTACGGTACGGCTCGTTTCGTCTTTTTTTTGTTCGATATAAACGGGTCAGATGGGTTCGTTCCCCTCTCGGCCCGTTTCTCTGTAGCAGGGACTTCTCATGCATTTTGTGTCGCATGGGTCTAACCCGTGGGTCCAACCTTTGAAATGAAGCAAAAAAAGTTTAGACTCAAAAGTCTCGTTTCTTTTCTTCATGCTTTCTCTGTGAAAGCCGCCTGCACGTCATAGCAGGGGCTTCTTTCTTGCTGGTTGTTGTTGCTGCTGCTGTTGTTGTTTTGGCTTGCGCTCTCTCTTGGGCTGTTGATATTCGTATACTCGCGCTCCCACGCCAACATCTCTGCCCCCGCGCGACGAGAGAAGCCAAGCTGCACACGCCTCGCTGTCTTATTATTATCTAACCCCAACAACAGCAGCAAGCAACAAGCAAGCACAAAGCAAGCAACTTGCTCTCTTCCCTGGCAGAGTCGGCGTATTTTACAGGAAAAGAAGGAAGAAACGGTTTGTCCGGTTCGTCGCATACCAAAAGAAACAAGCAAGCGCAAAAAGACAAGCAGCAAGCAAGCGAGCACGAGTTGTTGGATTTTTTGGGGCTCCCAACTATAAACCAGCGAGCAAGCAAGGCGAACTCGAACTTCCACTTGCGCCGCACTCAACAACAACAAACTGCAGCGCCAGGTCAAGCAAGTCAACAACAACAAGAGATAGATAACAGAGAGAGAAGCTCGATGGTCGAGGTCGATTGCGCAGTGCTGTTGTCACGCAACGTGTTTGCGCGCCTGCCGCCCTACAACCCGTTCGTGGGCACGTTCCACCATGCGCCAAGGTACGTACGCGTCTCGCTTGCTATGAAAGTGTGAACTGCAACAAATGTGCGATGCAGCTGACCTCTTTGTTTGTTTGTTTCTTGTTTGCTTGTTTCTTGCTTGCGTATTTGTTTGCCTACTTGCAGTGCCGGCAACCGCGGCGCCGTGTATTTCTCCGGTGATATCGTGGGCATGTCGGAGCTGGAAGAGCGCAAGAAGTTCCGCCACAATCCGCTCACGGGCACGTTCCACTCGCTGCCGGGCTACTACGACCCGCTGCACCGCCTGAGCCAGTTCCGCAACTCGGACGACGACTTGGACACGTCGGACACGGACTCGATGCGCTCGTTCATCGCGGTGGACATCGGCGACGCGGAGGACCTGGACCAGAGCCAGGGCGGCGGCATGATGCTCAACCAGCCCAAGTCGCTCTCGCGCATGTACAGCGACTCGAACTGCATGACCAATGTCGACCCGTTCACGCGGCCGCGGCGGTTCAGCGACTCGGACGCCGAGTCGTTCTTCCACGGCGGCGCCGCGCAAAACAACAACAGCTACAACACCAGCAACTACAACAACAACAACACAAGCAACAACAACCCCAACCACAGCAGCAACAACAACAACTTGGCAGCAGATACAGCAACAACAAGCAGCAGCAGCAACAACTCAAGCAAAATGGAGCTCACCATCGACGTGACGTGCAGCTCGCCGCCGCGCACGCGAGCCCAGTCGCACACGCTCACGCCGCCCACGAGCGACCTGCTCAGTCTGCTCAACAGCAGCGACGAGGAGCTCAGCAGCAGCACGCCCAGCGCCCGCCACTCGCTGAGCGGCGACCCGTCCAAGCTCGAGTCGCTGCGCCGCTCGTCCGCCGCCAAGAAGCGCAAGTCGTCCGGCGCGTCGTCCATCAGCACGGAGAGCGAAGGTGCCGGCTCGTCGTCGCTCGAGGCGTTCGTGAACGGGCTCGCGCGGCTCGAGCTGCGCAAATCGGTGTCCACCACGGAGCTCAGTGAGGGCTTCATCTCCACGGGCAAGGGCATCTTCCGCAAGGTCGCGTACCGCTCGTCCCTCACGGACCGTGAGCGCTCGCGCTCGCTGCAGTCGCCCACGCGCACGGCGGGCTCGCCGACGGTGCACTGGAATGGCGAGGCGGATGACGAGGCGTGTCTCGAGTACACGCAGGCGGCGCCGCGCATCCCGCTGAACCCGTTCGTGGCGCGTCGGCTGAATGACGGCGAGGAGCTCCGCATCATGGCGGTGCACCGCAGCACGCCCCGCGACGCGAACCCGCACGTAATCAACCCTGGGAGCGACAGCGAGGATGAGGCGGAGTTGTACCCAAAGCCGTACTTCATCCACGAGCAGGCGGTGACGGACCAGTACGAATTGTGCGGCGAAGACCAGCTCGGGGACGGCTCGTACGCGGTCGTGAAGCCCGCGATCCGCCGCGTGAACGGCAAGGAGGTGGCGATCAAGCAGATCCACAAGCGTTTTTTGCGCACCGAAGACGCGAAGGCCGCAGTGGACCGCGAGATTGAGATCCACTTGCGTCTGCGCCACAAACACATTGTGCGACTGCATGAAGTGTACGAAACGACGGACTTTCTGTACCTTGTGATGGCCAAGGCCACGAAGGGGAACATGAAGCAGCTCATGCAGCGCAAGCGTCGCCTTCCCGAGTCGATGGCCGCCAAGCTCGCGCAGCAGATCGTGCGTGCCGTGTTCTTCCTGCACGACTCGGGCGTGGTGCACTGCGATCTGAAGCCGGAGAACATCTTGTTGAGCGACCCGAAGCTGTCGAACAACCAGGACTCGAACGACTCGAGCTCGCCGACGTTCAAGCGTAGTCCGACGTCGGCGCTGGACCCGCACGCGGACGTGAAGGTGCGCGACCTCCAGGTGGAGATCTGCGACTTTGGGCTGTCGGTGAAGGTGCCGGACGTGCGCTTCTACAAGCTCACGGGCGACGTGCACAAGGTGCCGTTCACGGGGCTCACGGGCACGCCGGGATACATTGCGCCGGAACTGCTGCAGCACCAGCCGTACGGCAAGCCCGTGGACATGTGGAGTGTCGGAATTGTAATTTATGAAATGCTCACGGGCTACGCGCCGTTCTACCCACCCCACGCGTGCATCGACGAGAAGGCTGACTTTGGGGACCGCGTGTGGACGACCGTGAGCCCGCGCGCCAAGGAGCTCGTGGAGGGGCTGCTCGAGGCCGACCCAGCCAAGCGCCTCACTGCTGCGGACGCGCTCTCGCACGGCTGGTTCGACACTGCGACCTTTGCGCTGTAAGATCGATCCCCATGTGGGTGGGACACGAGGGTTCGGTGTGAATCAATCACCAAACTGCGGGACCGAGCGGTTGGTGTCTGATGCCTGTCGCCCGTGCGAAACGCGTCCAGAGTTGGCGAGTGATAGAAGAAGACCTACAGAAAATATATAGAAGGATGGAGAGAAGCAGCGCTCGTACGTGAGAGACGCGGGTGCAGAAGAAGGACGGATGACGCAGGAGAGAAGGAGGAAGATGGTATTTGTGTGTGTAGATATGGTGGAGTGTGCGCGGATGTGTCTGAAAAAGCCTAAAAGCTACAGTAGAAGAAATGGGAATGCAATAGCAACAAGTTCCCTGGTATAACAACAACAGCCTTTTGATTTAGGATCTCTCTTTGGATTTATTAGCAACAACAATAATTTGAAATACGATACGATGCATTTTCTACATACACTTTGAACAATGGTCCAGCCATGCCATGCTTATCGCGCTTGGGTTGCTGCTGCTGACGTCTTGGTGCGCTTGTTGCCGTTGCCGCGGTCGTCAACCCACTGGAAGAACTCGCAGCGCGCATCCGGGTTTCCTTTCTCACCCTACGTGTTCATCAACAAGTTGCATCAGACACTACGACAACGCGCCAATTTCCAAAACTATAGCATCTTCCGTACCGCCGGCTTGGTGCACACGTAGAACTTGCGGCCCCAGTTGTCGTTCGTCTTGAGCACCGTGCGCAGCACCGTCGGCTGCTGGCAGTGGCAGAGCGGCGTCTGCGGCGGCTGGCCGCTCAGCACCTGCTTCCACGCGAGCTGCCGGACCTCGGCGGCTTTCCGCTTCGTCTCGAACCCAAGCAGTAGCTTCTCAATGTCCGTGTCTTCTTCTTCCTGTTCTCGGTCTCTTCGTCGCTGCTGGCTGGTACTGTGGGACTCTGTCCTCTGCACAGATGGGGATTGTTGTTGCCGAGGACTTGGGCTGTTGCTTGATACTGCTGTTGTTGTTGAGCTCTTGGGCTGCCCAAAGAACGACCGGATGGACTGCTGGCTGTTGCTCCCTTTGCCTAATGACTTGCTGCTCCCAACTCGTCGTCTTGTTGCCTGCAACTGCTGCGATTTCATTGTTGCTGATAACGACACATTTCGATTCATTCGGACCGGACTTGGATGAGTACACTCTTGCGCTTGATCTTGTGCTTCTGCTGCATGTGGGTCGAACTTCGAGTTCTGCGAGAGAAATGCCTTGATACCCTGCTGCTTCCCAGCAAACTCGGCGTAGTTCCGCGCGCAGAGAGTCGCGGTTTTCATGTCCGAGCCACTTTCGAACTGCACGATCCCTGACAGAACCACGGGGCAGTGGTCGGAGCCCGTACGTTCAGGCTGGATGCTACGCGAACAAGAGAAGGACGGATGTACCGACAAACAAGCCAGGTTAACCTCACACTCCAGGCCAAGAGCCACACTGGTGAACGAGTGGTGCATACGCACATGCAGTCCGTGATCGAGTCGTTCATCAGATCGGGGTCCACGAGAATGTAGTCGATCCGCGTGCCATAGTTGGTCTGCCTCGCGCCGGTCTTCGTGTTCCAGCACTACACCATTTTCCAAACGCCCGATTGTTAAGCCACCCGCATAGTTTCTAACACGAATAGAAATCCGAAGAACGGAGGAACTCACAGTGTACGCCCTCGCTTCGTGCGGATGAAAGTACCGGAACGAGTCCACGAGTTTCCCGCTTGCCGCCTGCTCCGTCGGTGCTGCTGCTTGCGCCTCAGCTGACAAGACGTTTACGTCCAAGAGTAGCGCGTCCATCCACTTCCGGCACGGGTGGTCACCAAAAGGGAGATCGTCCAAAGGACCTGGTTCGCAGTGGTCGATCTCTCGATGGGAGATGTTGATGTCGCCCTGTATATTGGTGGCGGTGATAGGGGTGTCTTTTGTGTGAGTTCACTACAGCAGCTAGTTGTATCACGTAAAGATAACAGAACGTACCAGGAGGATCACGCGCTTGCCCGCCTGCTGCAGCGCGCGCACGCGGTCCTGCAGCAGCTCGTGGAACGACAGTTTGTACTCCAAGCGCTCCGAGTTGCGCACCGCGGGGCAGTAGACGTTGAGCAGTACGAACGCCCCATGGTCCGTAATGACGCACCGCCCTTCCGCTTCCAATTCGTTCACCAGTTTGGTTTCATACTGGCACATGGAGAGGATGAGTATGCTGTGATAGCTAGTGTAGACGCCATGAGCTCATTACCTCGTTGTGGATCTCGCCGACGTGACCGACGGGCGTATCCGTCTTCCAGCAGCCAGTGAGTCCTTCTTCCGCGCGCACAGTCGGGATGGCGCTCTTGACGAACGTCACGACGCCCGAGTAGCCGCCGCGCACTCTGCAGAACGAATAGAACGCGTCGTATCCTGCCGAGTTCGCACACATTCACACAGACGTCAGTCGTCGGGGGTATGGCGTTGCAGTCTAATGACCAGCTCTACTAACTCACCGTAGGGGCGCACAAGCTCCTCGTCCAGCTCCAAGCGCGTGAGCTTGGTCTCCTGGAAACAGAGCACGTCCGCCTGTAGCTCGTCCAGCAGCTGAGTGAGCGTGCGCTTCTTCTCGCGCGTGAGCACGGCGCGCAGCCCGTTGACGTTCCACGTGAGCACGCGGATCGAGCGCGCCATCGTCATGACTGATTGGTTGCTGGCCTTCTTCTTGTCTCTTTTTCTTCCTCCTCTAGTGCTCAGTCCACAGAAGCGCGTTTGCGAATGCTGCTGCTCACCATTCCAAGGTGCGCTTGGCAAGATGCAATGTAATCAAGCGCAGAAGGGTGTTCACGCTGATCAAGTTGGAGTGTTGATAGATTTCAGAAAATGTGAGCATTTCTGTATTTAAACCAATCGTAATAGACAAAGATGACTCCGTTTTCAGCCAATCACATGATTTGGCGCCGTTTCTCGAGTGCGCGGCAAAAAGCGTGACCAGAAAGCGCGCAATTGACAGAAGTAGTCATTTGTGAGGTCTTGCAACGCTCCGCAAAAAGCAGGAGCGACGCCAGTAGCAAGCCCCCCTTCTCTACCTGTCTATCTCTCTGTGCTCACGATGGACCACGACGCCGCTGCGATCCGCGCCGCGTTCGCGTCCTGCAACTTGGAGGTCGCGGACGACGCCGTCGGAGCCTGCATCTCCATCTGCGCAGACTTTGCGCTCACCGCCGACGACCTCGCGGCGCAATGGGACGCCTACTCGATGAACCACCAGCTGTCGGGCGCCGCCGACACCGACAAGCTCGCGGGCTTCCGTTCCAAGCTCGCGCAGCAGAAATCGAGCAAGCCCAAGGAGGCGAGCGCGAGTGCGGGGACGACGTCGCAGAAGCGCCGCGCCAACAAGCTCTCACAGAGCACGCCCGTGATCAAGCGCGAGATCAAGACCGAGGACAACAGCAAGCTCGACGCGCTCTACACGATGAAGTCCCCCGAGCCAAAGCATGCGCACTCGTTTGCGAGTCCACAAGGCAGCAACAAGGTGCAGCGCACGAACGGCATGTTCTCTCCATCGTAAGTGGCGCTTGGCGAATTATTGCTTGGATTGATGTGTGTCCTCATCTAACATTGAGTATGCTAACAGATCGCTTCAGTCGCCACCGGGCAACACGTACGAGAAGCGAACAGACGCCGGCAAGACGGTATCGGAGTTCAATGCGCACTTGAAGAAGAAGCTCTCTGACATGAGCGGACTCGACTCGGCAGATGCGTCATCGCTACGTGTGGAGCTCAACGCGCCGTTCCCGGACCGCAACCTGTCGTCCAACTTCTCGTACATGTACACGCCTCTCTTTCAGCGTGCAATCGCTTTGGACGAGCAGCTCGTTGAGTACGAAGAGCTGATCAAGGAGCACTACAAACTGGAGGAGCTGCAAGCCGTCGCTGACCCGACACCCGCGCAGGTGACCGTTGTGGGCCGCATCATCTGCGAAGCCGCCGAGGGCAAGCTGAACTCGAGCGTGGTGCAGCTGGAGGGGTCGCGCAAGACCTGCGGCGGCCAGCGCGTGCTGTTGGACCTCAGCGGCGTCCCAAACCTACAGATCTTCCCTGGCAAGGTGCGCTTTTGATTGATTGTGAGGCTGTCTGGTTGGCAAACAGTCCTCAGCTTATCCTCTTGGTGCTGACTTGTCATTGTAGATCGTCGCACTCGAGGGCATCTTTGCGGATGCGCGGAACCCGATGATCGTCAAGCGCTTCTTGGATGTACGTATGCTCTATTTATCTCTGCTATCCAATGAAGCTGTGGTCTGTAAATACTCACAGCACCAAACTATTGTGCACAAATTGACCACGCTAGCCCATTCCTGCGCCGATGCACAAGGTCCCGAAAATGCGTGTCAATGAGCTGCAGGGCGAGAGCGCCAAGCCCGTGCGTGTTTTGACTGCCTGCGGCCCCTTCACAACCGTCAACAACGTGCAGTACCTTCCGCTGAATGACCTCCTGCAAGTCGTCGTGGACCAAAAGCCCAATGTGCTCGTGCTGGTACGCCTTGTACCTTGTGCAAATCTGTATCGTGGGTTAGTATTACTCAATTTTCTAACAACCAGTTTCTTTGTTTGCAGGTCGGGCCGTTCATTGACTCGATGCACTCGAGCTTCCAGAACGGACTCGTCGAGTACGACGGCATGATGCTCAGCTTCGAAGACATCTTCCTCTTTCAAGGTGGGTGGTTTGCTTGAATGCTACTAGTGATGTTATTTGCTTGTCAAGGTCCGCAGCTTATCGCAAATCTCCCATTGCTCGCAGTCATGACGCTGATCGACAAGGTGTTCGCGTCCAACAAGGGGCTCCAGGTCGTCCTCGTGCCTTCGCTGCGCGACGCGAACCACGAACTCGTGTACCCGCAGCCGCCATTCAACAAGCGGAAAGTGTGCGAAGCGTTTGGCTCCCCCGAGTATGCCAAGGTACAACAGTATAGTTCTATCTTACTGTTTCAGATGGTAGTGTCAATCTTAACGCTGTGTTCTTTGGGTGTGTAGCGAATCCACCTGATGCCGAACCCGTGCACATTTGCGATCAACGGTGTCGTGATTGGTATCTCGGCGCTGGACGTGGTCGTGCAGCTGAGCTCAAACGAGCTGTACCGATCACAGGTGCGCGACCAGAACCGCCTCATGCGGCTCTGCGAGCAAGTGGTCGACCAGAGAAGGTGGGTTGTGTTTGAGAGCTTGGTTGTTTGGTTGGCGGTGGATGGATTCTAACTGAAGCATTTGGACTTTGTATGTAGTTACTACCCAATTTTCCCGCCACCAGCGAGCAGCGAGGCGCCGATCGACCTTCGTTACATGAAGCAGTTCCAGTTCGAGCGAACGCCGGACATTCTGCTGTTGCCTTCGATTCTCAACCGCTTCTGTGGGGTACGTCCGACTTTCATGAGAACCATTTTGATCAATTGTAGTACATATTCACTGATTGCTCTGTTCTTTGTGGTGAAAATCAACCAGAGAGTGCAAGACACGATCTGCATCAACCCAGGCCAGCTCTGCAAGGGTGAGTCGGGCGGCACGTACGCGTCCGTGACGATCTTCCCGCTCGCGAAGGACAAACTCGCGAGCGTCCTGGGCGATGAGACGCCGCTGTTTGTGCCCGACCGCACCATGGTCGAGATCAAGCGCATATAAAGCAGCGGTGATGCATGGACTCTGTCTCGTACGACCTCCGGAAGTAGCTCCACGCAACCACAACAACAACAACATTAATAAGTTTGCCCATACCCAACCAAATGCAATCAATCTGTTTTGCTGGCGCCAAAATCATTTTTTTTGTTCCCGCCAAAAATCATCAAATTTGAATTCGGGTTTCTATTTGCTGTGTACATATTGGGAGCTGTACGGTTCTTCCCAAAACTAACGTTTTTGGCGCAAGACACTTTGAAAATGAGACCATGAGCAGTCGCGATGGCAACCAGGAGCTCCATGGCGACAGCAATGGTGACGTGCAGCGCAATGACGACGCACCAAATGCAGACGGGTACGTATCTGCACGATATATTAGCTAAGCGCCCACTATCTTGCTGACACTCATTGACTGATCCTGTTGACTGCAAAAGCAGCGACAAACTGGGAGCAAAAGACGCGGTCGTGGCGCGCATCAAGCACAATTTCTACCTGGAGACGCAGGCGTTCCGCAAGCGCATCCTGGACGCGGCGGACGAGGCTTCGCGCGCGCGGGAGCGCGTGGACTCGTTCCAGGAGGAGATGCTGCGCGTGAAGAAGAAGTGCTTCAAGCTCAAGAAGCTGCTGGCGGAGCGCGACGCCACCATCCAGTTTCTGCACGAGCAGCAGGAGGTCTCATTCCCCATCATGATGAGCGAGACGATGCGCAATATCCATGCGCACATGGAGAATAATGATAACAACCAGCAGCAAGAGCAGGATGATGATTTGAACCAAGCGGTATGTGTGAAGAAAAGTCACTGCACCGTCGAGTTTATCGTATTAGGGCTGACCTCTCTGTGTCATTGCTGTAGCCATTGTCGATCTCGAGGATGCGAGAGCAGGCGCAAGACCGAGCTGCAGTCGACGATCAGATCCACGAATACGAAACCCAGGTACGAGGTCACAGTGTGTATGGTCTCATGAACGTTATAATTCTTATTGACGTGGACTTTCATGTGGTGGCCTACTGCTACAGATCGCGCAGCTGTACACTGAGATCCAGGACGAGAAGCAGAAGAACGAGATGCTGAGCGAGTGTCTTCGCGAGCAGAAACACACCAAGGCGAAGCTAATGAAGGCCTGCAAGTACGCTAAGCAGGAGATCGAGGCGCTGAAGAATAACGGGATGAAGCAGATGCTGGAGGACATGCAGAGCAAGTGTCGAAGGCTGGAGGCGGAGAACGAGCGGCTGGCGAGAGAGCTGGCAGACGAGAAGCTCAAAGTAAGTACGCTGAGTGGATGGAGGGATATCAGGTATCTCTAACAGGACCATTTCGCGAATTGCAATCTCTGATCACTAGGTCACACAGATCCAGGACAACCATGATACGGTGGCTCGAGAGCTGGCGTTTCTGCGAGAAGCTGAGAGCAACCGGGAAGGTATAGGATATATATTTCCTTTAGGATTTTACTGTATTGGGACTCTCTCGCATTATTAAGTTTGCTCGTTGCTGGTGTAAAACAAACAGATATGATTCGAGGCAAAGATGACGAGCTGGCAAAGTTCCGCGAGCAGATCCGCGCGCAGCAGATGTTGATCGATAACATGGAGTTTGACATAAGGAGCAAACGGCGCACTCGACGGTCCAGTTTTGAGGAACAAGACGACAACGAGGACAGCGAGGATGCCCGTGAAGAGGTACGATACACAGGTTGGGAATATCTGAGTAGTACCTAAGACCCTAAAAATACCAATCTGTACTTGCTTATACATACGTAGCGCGAGTTGCTGACACGAGCACTCCAAGCGAAGCGATCGTGCCTGAAAGACGCCGAGCAGGAGATCAAAGAGCTGCGCGTGAAAACCGAGTCGCTGGAGCGCTCGCTGCATGCCAATCAGAGCTATTTCACAACACCCACAAACAGCAGAGGATACGCGAGCGGTGGAGCATCAAGAGCCGATACGGGCGAAAATCTGGACGATCTGCTGAAAACGGTACGAAGTTCCTTGCAAGTTTGCTTTTGTAGTGCTGTATGTGGGATTCTGACAAGGTCGATGGCAATCTGTGTGACGCGGTTGCTCACTAATACTAACACCAGGCGCAGCAGCTTCGGATGAAAGTGAGTGTGCTGCATCAGCTACTGAGGTCCTACGTGGAGACGGATGCGATCGACATGCAGCTGCTCGCGGGGGAGATCTGGCGCGAGGACGGCAGCGCTTCTTTCGCAGAGCCAGATTTTGTGTCGCACCTGACGACAGAGAGCTGCGAGACGAGGCTGCGCGTGGAGCTCCTGCATGCGAAGCGCGGCCTCAGCGAGCTGCAGCAGCTGGTCGAAGACGCCTGCGCGACTGCCGTGGGGAGCTCGTGCGCACTTCAATGAGAACGTGTCCACTTCACTTTGTCAATCCAGGTAGGGTCCAAAGGAGTGTATCGTACTGTTTATGTTCCAAAGGCTTCGGTTTCGCCGTTGCAGCTTCAGGTGCAATGTCACCCTAAAGATGCAACACGGAAAACGCGCAAAAACGAGCCATGTATGACGCAAACTTTGTTCGATCGCGTAAACGACATACACTCACGGCAACAGCCATGATCAGGACTTCCAGTGAATGAAGTGACACCACGAAGCGCTCCAACACCAGTAGAATACAGATGGCAGACGACGTCGAAATGGACGGACTGTCCAGAACCACTCGTTAGCGGATGACGCAGAGGATGCTACGCCGACTCTGTGCAAGGAGGACAAGTGGACCTTTTTCCGCCGCTGAGCTTGCTTATCCGCCGATGACTCCTGGAGCTCATTCTTCAATCCTCCAAGTGTCAAGCATATCAACCAACTCTCTCTATCCACAATCATGAGCGCCGCCCCTCAGATCAAGCTCTCGTACTTCAAGCTCGCCGGCCGTGGCGAGCTCTCGCGCCTGCTCTTCACGTACGGAGGCGTCGCGTTCGAGGACCACATCGTGGCCAACTTTCCTGAGCTCAAGCCAAAGTGCCCGCTGGGCCAGCTCCCAATTCTTGAGGTCGACGGCAAGCTCTTCTGCCAGAGCGCGGCGATCGCCCGCTACGCCGCCAAGCTCAGCGGCCTGTACCCTAACGACCCAGTTGTTGCTCTCCACGCGGACATGATCTCGGAGACGCTGGGTGAGATGTTCACCACGTACATCAGCATCCGTTTCCACGAGAAGGACGAGGCTGTCAAGGCGGAGAAGTTCAAGAAGTTTGAGAGCGAGACCGTGCCAAAGTACTTCGGCATCCTCGAGAACATGGTCAAGGGCAAGTTCTTCACCGGCGAGAGCGCCTCGTACGCGGACGTGCGCCTCTTCGACGTTGTCCATAACGCCGTGCTTTTCAGCCTGCCAGAGTTCTCCATGGCGGCGTACCCAAAGCTCCAGGCGATCGTCGCGGATATCAAGGCGAACGCCAACGTCGCCGCCTATCTCGCCAAGTCCCAGTAAGTACTACCATACAACTTGCAACCAGATGCTCGCTGGTTTCATTCGTAATGCAAGTATAAGGAAATTCCTCAAGTAAATTCTCTGGACTTACTTCTTACAGACTTTTTGAATATCCGAAGTGGCTGTGAATGATTGGTGTCCTTTATTTACATTCAGACAACATGTTGTCCGAATGTCGTACGATGCTGCTTGTTGAAACACCAGAAGTTGCCAAAATGTTCTTGGTGCTGTTGTCTGAAGGGGTCTGCCGATGTTGCTTGCACGGCCGTCCTCCATCAACATTCATGATGGTGATTTTGCACTACACCATTTCCTATTCTAATCGTGAGAGACATTGAATCACAACATGAGCAGCTCAAATCAAATCGTGATTACCTCCATGAAATAATAAACACCAATTATAAACCCTGTTTAATTTGGTAAGGTTTACTTATCAACAGTCATATCCGACAAATTCCAACCTCTCTCCTAAAAAACCATATTGCGGCAATGAAATATATCACACAAGATGGACGTAGCAATGAAAGGGAGCGTAAGGGAGGTTTTTGACTTTCTTTGTCACCGGAGGCCAATTGAGAAATGGCCGTACACTGACTGACTAGTGCGCATTCTCGCCCACACATTCCCGCCAGGCAGCTCTCTGTTTCCCCAAAAAATTCGCTGCTTCCCGCCCAACGGCTTCAGTTCGCCATCTAAACAGCCCCCACTCAGTTATGTTGAGGTGGTCCACAAGAAGCTTCCACACGAAATTTAACAAAATGAATATAGTCTGTTTGAGAAGTTTAACAATTTGGTTTGGGCCGGTCTTAAAATGGTGTACAGTGCGACCCAAAACTATAGACGCACCCAAAAAAATTCAGATTCTGAAATTTGAAAAGTCAATGTGCGAAAAAGATGAAGAGTCAGGCACTTGTAGTGGAAATTAAAGGGTATTGCAATATTCGTTCATTCAGTTCAT
>JAASFU010000111.1:0-45648 GCA_023333955.1 Globisporangium paroecandrum
CCCCCCCCCCCCCGCTCGCTTCTCTGAAGGAAGTCAGATCCACGTCGGACCAACAACATCCTCGTCAGGAATTGATTGAGACGATTGAGACGTGCACATGTTGCTGGTGCTTTGTTTTCCATGCATATTCCACCTCGAATCAATCGCACGTGGCGTTTTCTTCTATTGCTCGTTTTCGAATGCGCTTGCGCTTGTACCTCTTATGCGAGTCTATCTGGATAGTCTGAACATCCTCGCCTTCAAAAACAAACAAGCAGACTGAGACTGCGTCCGTAAAAGCCATGCAACCGCTTGTCAATCGCATCCTACATCTTTTGTTGCTCTGCTTGCTTGGTTTGAGTCGGTTGTGATTTTTTTGGTCCCGAATCCGAAAAATACAAAATGGTTTTTTCAACCCAGGAGAAGGACGACAGGATGATATGAGGAATGTGCGGGACACCCACAAAAATCTGTTAGGGATCACACGGAACAGCTTACAATACCCTTCTGATTCGAACAAGTACGAATCTGTCTGTGTGGGGTTTCTTTTCCCCCCATTGGTTTGGAACGCGCCGCCCAAAGCAAAGCATCCATCCTCAGCAAGGCAAGGTGAACAAGCGAGCGCGAAAGTGCAGCAGCAGCTTCAGTGGCGACTGGAAGCGGCGTCCATTAACCGTTTTCTCTCTCTCTCTCGCTTGTGTGTGGTGTGTGCTTACCCTATTCAGTAGCAGCAGCCATGGCGTCCGGCGACATCGACTTCAAGGCGCTCTACCAGAGCTCGCTGAAGCTCACGACGGCGATCGATGACTTTGGCATCCCGCGCCTCGAGAAAGGCCTGGAGCAGCTCGACGACGCGTCGCGCACTTTCTTCCAGCAGCAGCAACAAGACCAGCAGCAGAGCGTCGGCAAGAAGCGCGCCGCGTATGGCGACCACCGCGCGGCGAGACGCGGACCTGGAGGCGGTGGATTGGCGTCCGCGGCTGCTGGGATCGACAAGGCGAACTTCCTCTTGGCTGCGAAAGGCATCGACGCCGAGAAGCTCTCGAAGGAGCTGCAGGCGTTCGAGATCACACCCGAGTTCCAACCAGAGACGCCGCTGGGCGAGACCGACATTGAAGGCTATTTGACCCACCACCACGAGATGATCATCCTCACTGCGATTGAAGACGTCAACCGCCGCACGATGGAGGCGACCCACGACCGCATGAACCAGGCGATGATCGACGATTTTGAGATCGCGAAGCAGCGACTCTTGGAGGATCTCGGCGGCTCGAAGCAGCTCGGTATCCGCAACTACCCTCGTATCCTGGAGCACGACGACCGCGGCAATGTGTTTGCAATCGCGGGCAACGCCAAGCGCGGCGACGCAGTCAACGGCAGTGCGTCTACCGGTCCATTCGGACTCAGCGGCGCCGCGCCATTCAGCGGTCAGCGCCGATTCGAGCTGTCGCAGTCCGGTTCAGCATTCGGTGCTGACGCTCCGCTTCGTATGTCGCATCTGAGCGTTGAGAGCTCGCTGACCGAAGAGATGAAGCAGTACTACAGCGTCGTGAAGGAGCTCAACAGCAGTCGCGTGCCCAATACGCGTAGTCAGTACGACCTCGTGCACTCGTTCCAGCGCGCGATTGCCGACAACGTGTCGTCGTCGGTCACTGGATCCAAGTGGGAAGCAGTGCTCAAGTGCTGGCAGTTGCTCGGCGACATGGTCGCTGGTGGGGACAGCAAGGTGCGCTCCACTGGCCTCCACGAGCGCGAGTTCGCCAAGGCGCTGAGCGAGGACTCGCAGCAGCTTCGTCATCGCTTTGCGTTTGGTGCGCGCGTGTTTCTCGAAAGCCAATTCCGTGGATTCGTGTACCAAACCGTGCAGAAGAACCACCTCGCGACGGGTGGCGTGCCGGACCTTGTGTCCAACATCCGCGCGTTTGTGCGCTACCTGCAGAGCTCGCGATACGCTGCGAATGGGAACAGCGCGAACACGGATCTGGACGTGAACATCTGGGCTCTCGTGTACTACTGCATGCGCTCTGGCGGTGACCAGGAAGCTATTGATCTTGTGACAAGCTCGATTCGAGCAGGGGATGTTTCGGTCGACGCGAACGTGCTCGCCGCGCTCAAGTACCGCGCGCAGCAGAAGCGCGCGTACACGGATCGTGACGCGGCTCCATTGAGTGCGTTCTCGAAGCAGTCCCCAGCAGAATATGAGAAGCTGGTCGACCGGTACCACCGCCTCACGAGCGCGTCCATTGATGCGATCTCAGTCGTGAACCCGTACGAGCGCTGCGTGGTCAACTTGCTCTGCTTTGGCAACGCAAATGCCAGCGAGCCGCGCATCTTGACGACGATCGAGGACTACCTGTGGCAGCGTCTGTGCTTCATCCAACGCGTGGGGGTCTCATCCAGTTCTGCGCCAGACAGCGCGTACACGATCTCTAGATTAGCGAAGAGCATCCAGAAATTTGGTCCAGCGCATTTCGAAGCGTCGTCCAAGCTCCCAGGTGGCGGCGGCAGCAACGCCTCGGCATTCCTGTACTTTGAGATCCTCTTAGTCACGCAGGAGTTTGAGAAAGCGGTCAAGTACATTGCGTCGAAGGGATTCTTGCTGGAAGCGGTGCATTTTGCGATTGCGTTGAACCACTACGGTCTCCTGCACACGAGCGCGTTTGGCATGGAAGAGGAAGACGAGACGAGTATCGACCTCGTGCGCCTCATTCGCCAGTACGTGCACGCGTTCCAGAGAACAGACGCGCCCGAAGCTGCCGAGTACGTTGCGTGCATTTCAGATGCGCATGCGAAGAAGGAGCTGCTCGCTGAGCTGTTGCTGGAGACGAGGAAGTTCGACGTTCTCGCGGGCTTCACGAACAATACAGATGGCTGCCGAACGCGTGGCGTGATCGACCGCTTGCTCAAGGACGAACCGGAGGACGAGATCAAGGAGCTGATCCTCAACGCGGCGCGCAAGGCAGAGGCGCGTGGCCGCCCACACGACGCGTTCGCGTTGCTCAAGAGCGCGGGTGACATTGAAGGCGTGATCGTATTATTAAACAACCAGCTGAGCTCGACGCTGTCAGCGCCGCGTCCTGAGCGCGAAGAATGGTTCCGCCTCGCCAAGGACTTCGCGGAGAAGTGGATGCGCTTCCCTTGGGTGCAAGCCATCGCGAACAAGTACGCGCGCACGTCCGCGATCGCGTTCCAGACGCTTTTGAACATCAGCATCTTCCTCGAGATCTTTGAGAAGCAGCAGTACGAGGACGCGGTGCGGTTCGTGGACGAGCTGGGCGTGATCCCCACGCAGGACTCGAATAACTTGGCGCTCTGCGTCGACCGCTTCCTGGCGTTTGACGAGACAGTGCGTCAGAACTTCCACATCCTGCTGCTCGGATACGTCGAATGCCTCGTGCGAGAGGCTGAGCGCCTGAAATCCCAGATGTCGGGCGAGCTACGACGCGTGGCGGTGCGCGACCTGCGTGGGAAGGCGGAGCTCGTGGTGACATTCTCTGGAATGATCAAGTTCCGCCTGCCGTCCGGCACAAACGAGCGCCTGAACCGAATGGAGGGCATGATCTTCTAACGTCCTTGCTTTCCTCCACAGAGCTAGCTAGACCAGAAAGCAGTCGAACGTTAAGCAGTTGTCGAACAAAATCACAATATCCATTTTCGCTATCTTCTTTGCTAAATATGCTGCAACTACACTACCATTCACACATTCAATTATTTGCCTACGTACACGATCGTTCTACTTCGAAGGTGTCTATTGTCTCTATATCTCACACGGAAACAGTACAAGATACACACGATCATGTATGGACGGGCGGACGGTCTTACTCACCTGTACGAAGACTGACGCTGTCCAAACAACCGCGTCGTGCTTGTCGGAACGCGGAATTTGCTGGGCGACGGCAGCTGCAGCATCGTCTGGCGAGGGAATGCTGGCACCTTGCGGACGGGGCTGTTCGTGTAGCTACTGATACTGCTGCCCCGAACTTGGCCCACGTTGCTGAAGCTGCGGTTGTTGAAATTCGAGGTCACGTCAGTGAGAAGGCGCGGTTTCTGCACTGGAGGGAGGGCTTTCTCTGCGCTCGGGGGCTCATCTGTGGCTCGCGGACGCTTGAGGCTTTGCTTCTTTGGTGTAAGAATGCGAGTCGGGCGCTGTAGCTGGCTTACATACGCGGGTCTCTTGTAGTTGGAGGCAGTGGAAGCACGAGCACCAGCCTGGGCAACAGGAAAGGCAGGTGCTGCCGTCGTTCTTTCCGATCTGCCTCCTGCTTCGGCGTGAGTGCTGCTACGGCTGTGACTCTTGTCGTACGCTGAATAGCTTCTAATCGCAGAGGACGCGGCAGGAATGTGTTCGACTGAGGGTTGGAGCCGCGACTGCTCGATTCTTGCGCTACTACTGAATGATTGCTGTGACGTATTCGAATGCTGCTGTGTGATGGCTCTCACGCCATTACTCGCACCAACCGCGCCACTGGAGCGCGCACTCGTATCAACGTGTCTATTCACCAGGTGAGGCTGCTCTGTACGCGCAAGGTCGAAATCGAGCGCCATGAGCTGCTTGGGGCTCCCAAACTCGCGGAAGAAAATCTCGTCGGATGTCATTCGGGATGCCTGCTCGATGCGCTGGCGGATCTTCGAGCGGGGGTGCTGCGCTAGCGAATGTGCGTGGTCCATGTTGAGTCCGCGCGAGGCTTCTCTTCCACTCTGCTGCGACGATGTGCTGCCGTCACTGCCACCAAACTGCTGCTGGATCGTCGCGCGCAGTCGCGCCAGGCGCTCCTGACCGCGCGCGCTGATGGGCGACACCACCATGTTGCCGCTGCTGTCCACGTTCATCATCTTGCTGTCTTCGTCGCGCTTGCGCTGGTGCTGTGCTGCGTCTGTATGTATATGGGGTGCAGATATGTGCAGAGAAGGCCGACCAGGAAGAGGCGCTTTTTGTGTTCAGCCTGGAAGATGGTGCTCGTTCTTTCTAGATATGGGCGGAGGCTTGGAGCGTTGGGCTGTGATGGCGGAGCGCGAAGCGAAGCGATGTGGCGGACGCTTGAAAAAAGCGCTCTTTTTTCAAACGTTTGAAAATGGGGAAAAGGGAGAGGATTAACACTCGTACTTAACCGGAATAAGATACCAGATTGCTAACCTATACATCAACCTAGAAATCAAACAGGGAAACATTGTCAACACAGCCAATCAAACAAACGTACTTTAGCAAATGCATCACGGTACTCAAAAAGTATCAAACCCTGTGTAATTGATACTATGTATACAGTATTTAGAATTTCGTGTATATGTTATGATGTCTGTGCAGCAATGTTGACGGTTGGTGTATCCAAAGCTGCTTACACTGCTGAGTGAGCATGGCATTATTGGCACATGAACTATTGGTCCTCTGTGAGATTCTGTCGTTCACATGGCTTGCTTGAGAAAAAAAAGAAGTGGCCTGCTAACTGGAGGTGTGATTGCCGCCGTTCACATCGTGAGCGCCAAAGCTTTAGCCCTCCTCTCGTTTCCCCTAAACTAAATCATCCTTTCGCAAACGAGGAGATCCCCAAGATCGACGTGATCCGCTCCTGCTGCGACGTGCTCTGCTTGTAAACCGCCTGCAGCATCGTCGACCCAAGGTTCGCGTAGAGCGATCGAAGTAACCTCGTGTTCGCGTCCTTCACGTCGCTTTTCGCTTCTTTCACGAGCTCCAGCGCCAGCGGCAGCACGTATCTACCATTCAGTTCACCAGGTTAGTGGCTTACAAGTTCCCATATTTTCACCACCAATTTAAAAAATGCTTCATACCTGTTGAACGCGTACTGGTTCTTCTCGTCGATCAACAGCGGCTTGATCCTGGAATTCGCGTGGCGCGTGATCGCTGCAAAGTGCTGGCAGAGCAGCTTCGCCTCGACGTTCCCACACAAAACCTGGATCACCGTGTGCGTGAGTGATGAGAGCTTAGGGTTGTTGGCTGCCAAGTTCTTGGTGAGCACTGGGAGGAAGCTCGAGAGCACGAGCTCCATACCGTTGCCCAGCGCTGGGATCATCTTTTCAAGGCACTCGAGCGCAAACACGTTCACCTTGGCATTGTCGTCCTCCATGCGCTTGGTGATCAGGTCAAAGAGCCCCGTGACCTTGCCGCTCTCGGCGAGCGCCTTGGCTGTTGCGCCACTGCATACAAACACGGTGGTCTCCTGGAGCGCGTCATATCGGTCTTTCCAGTTGCTGCTCTCGAGGTCCTTCTGCAGCTTCTCGAGCACAATAGTGTCAACGACAACGCCTGAAACAGAAGGAGCTTTACGGGATGCTGGGACTCCTGATGAATCGCTAGATGATGATGATGATGAGCCTGCCCGAGTAGTAGCCCCCGATGCGTTTGAAGACGCTAGCGTTGGCGGCTCAGGCTTTGTCTTTGTAGCTTGAGGTGTCGCAGCCGCTATTGGTACTGCTGCTGTACTCTTCGCGACTGCTTTGGCTGGCAGCTTGACGGTCGAAGGCGTGTACTTGGTGTTCCCACTCAACACTTGGTCCACTTTCGACCTTGCGCCACTTGGGAGCATTCTCTTGAGCTTCTCAGCGTCGATGTGCTGCTCGTAGCAGAGATAGAGGATCGACTGCTTCGCCGCGTCACGCACTTCGTTATTCGAGTCCTCGAGGCACTTGCCAACAATGCTGAGAATGGTACCCAGGTCCTTGGAGCCCTGGACCTGGTCCGCCAAACTCACGATCAAAGTGTGCATCGCCCGCGCCACTTCGCGACGAAGCGGGACAGCCTTGCTAGTTAAGTGCACTGCGAGCGCATTCACGACTTTGCTCGCCGAGCAGTGCAGAATCACCGAGTTGATGGATGACGTCGCGGATTCGCACACAAACGTATTCGAGTCGGCGCTTCGCTTGATCAGCACTGCGATGATTGCGTCCACCTCGGGGTCCATCGCTTTCTGGTACGCCGAGCACATGGACTCGAGCGCTAGCAGCGAGTTCTTGGAGACCGTGGACCTCAAATTCGGCACTTGGGCCAGGATTTCCTTGGTCATGGCGTGGATCTTGTCTTCGAGGAAGATCGGATGGTGCATCGCGAGGCGGCGCACGATGCTGAGCGCGTCGAACGTGGCTTCCCAGTCCGCGCCTCGGATCTTGTCAAGCAGCTTTGAGACCTCCTGCTTGGGGTTTGCGAGCGGCTTGATCTCGTAGAGTTCCAGGTACTTGGGCTCTTGCTTGCCTCCAAACCCTGACGGACGCTCGCTGGAGTTTATATTCCCAGCTTTCGCCATCGCGACGAGCGACGCTTTCTTTTGCAAAGGCTTTGCGTCGTCAATGCTCGCTGAAGAAGGATCAGATGCCATAGAAGAAGACGATGAGGAGGGGCCCTTTGATGGAGAGCTGGAGTTCAAAGTCAATCCGTCCTGCTTGGCCTTTGCCTCGAGTCGCTTGCGCGTCGCGAGCGAAATCGGTCGAGACGCAGCAGAAGCAGCTTTCCCACTAGGCGCGTACATGTCAGTGCTTGTCGTATCGCCATAGTCGCCGTCACCACCAAAACCCATTTCGCGCTTTGCGTCCTGCTCATAAGTCGAAAGCTGCTCAGCGTCGGGTTTCCTTCGAGCTGCTGACGCGATTCTAGGCGGCGCTCTCTTGCATGGAGCTTCACTGTCGTTATTGTCCCATTTGGAAGTCATCGGCGAGTGCGCGTCATGACCGTAGCTGTCGTTGGATCTTTTATAAGTCCCCTTCGCTTTCGGTGGATCTTCGACGTCATGATCGCCATCACCAAAACCAGCTTTCTGACTCTGGATCGTTGTGACTGCGTACTTGGACACGATCGGTCGGTCTTCAAAGCTCAGCACCACTGCAGTACCACTGCTTTGCAGCATCTGGATCTTCTGTGGGCTCGACAGAGTTGAATCTAGTGGTGGAGTCTTTGGTATTCGAGAAGATAGCGTGTGTTTGGCTATGACCACTGGCGTAGTCTCTTCTTTCCGCTGCCTTCGAGCGCTCACAACCGGTTCGTCTTCAGCGCGATCTCTGTGTCGCTCTGGCGACGTCTGCGATCGCATCGGCGGTTGATTACTCTGTTTCTGCGGGGAGCAGTCCTTCGAATACCCCAGTGTGCTACCGATTTTCTCAGTATCAGTCGACGATACATTGTGAATCTGCCTGGAGCTCGACGATTTTCGGAGCTGGGCCGCTTTCTTCTTTAGCATCGCGAGTTTATCTGCCACCGGCGCACTCGAGCTGCTGGACAGTTGCTTATTACCTCCGTCGCTTTCCATAAAGTATGATCGATCACTCATGCTCCCACCGCCAGTCCCAGCCAAAGTCTTACTTATGTTGGAAGCCGTGACACTGGGCGATTGATAGCCAAACGTGGAGGTTAAGATAGTGCCTGCGCCGTACGAAGTCTCTGGGGTTGTTACCTTGCGAGTGATGTGAGTTCCATCCTTCAGAGAGGCATGTACAGATTCTGTCGAAGGAGGCAAAAGATGACGGCTCTGACGAACAATAGCAGGCGGATACTCTGGTGCGAATTCCTTCGACGCTGCGAGCATATGCAGCTCCGAGACGCTGCTCAAGGATCTCTCTGTGATGTTGGTAGTCGGAGTAGGAGTAGTAGTAGGTCCAATTGCTGCCGTAGAACCGTAGCTGTTGCGCACACTTACTGTCTTCTTATTCGCTTGAGTGACGCTCAGGAGTCCATTGCCAAGCAGCGTCGGCAAGTGTTTTTGCCTGAGGCGCCTTCGAAACCCGTCCATGTCGACTCGCTCCACGAGGTACTCGTCCAGATTTTCTTCAACAAGCTCCGGTAAGTCCGACCGCTTTGTCACTGCTGCAAGCACAGCACCTGCTTCAAACGTTATCTCCTTCACGCATGCGCTGCTATCACCGAGAAGCCGTCCGAGTACCTGGAGCACATTGTGACTGAGCACTTTAGACACATTGAACCCATCGCGCTCAGCGACGAGCAGCAGCAGCATCCACACTTTACAGGTTTCTTCGCGAACCTGTAGCCGTCGGTGCTGCAGGGAGCTCAGCAGCGTCTGGCTCGCTCGCGCGACGCTGAGGAACCCTCTTTGGAAGAGCTGAGTGAAGAGCGCGTAGAGATGTGCTTCCATTTCAGCGTCCTCTGCAAAGTTTGCAGCAGTTTCTACAAGGTGCGGCACCATTTTCTGCATGTAGAACGCGGCATTTTGGGCTGGTCTTGAAGGTGAACTCGATTCAGCACCTTGGCTAACTTGAGATGCGCCATCTTCATCTCGATCGCTGAACTTGTAAAAGCAGAGCTGCGTGATCTGGATCGCGCGTTTCACCAAGTGCACGTCGGCGTCCTGCATGAGGCGAATGACAATCTCAAAGAGCCCTTCCATTTCGTCAATGGCGCGCTGCAGCACCGCTGGATTTGCTTGCTTGAGCGCGCTGAAGAGCTTCTCGACGGCCGCCGATCGTTGCTTCCAGTCCGAATTCGAGTTGCTCGTGCTCGTTGTAAGCGCCTTGAGGGTTTCGTCGCTCGCGAATCCGAAATGCAGAACCCCCACAGAGTTAAGGCGAGTCGTAGAAGAAGACGAAGCCATAGAGCTTCCTGTTGTAGGTCGATCGAGATCGTTCAGAGACTCGAGACTCGCTGTCCTCAGGGTTGCGGTGGAGCTACTCGTCGATGGCTGCGTCGCATTTCCCAAGCGCGAAGCTTGAAGGAATTCGTTGATGTGCTCCTGGTGCGCTCGCAACGTTTTGCGGTCTTCGGAGCTCAGGAACTGCATGATGTCGTCGATGCCATCGCCCCAGTATAGATGCAGTTTCCCGACCGCTTCTTCCGTGACGACCACGACATTCTCGTTGTTGTCTTCGAGCACTGGTACGAGCGCCTGGAAGAGCGCGACGAAGAGCGCCTTGTCCATGCGGTTCGCCTTGAAGTTTGCGCGCGTACCCTTGGTTTTGCGAGCGTATCGCTCTTCCAGTAAGCGCACGGTGGCAAGGATCGACGCCTCGCGAACTGTGGCGCCTGCGTGCGCGAGTCCCATGTTCATAAGCAGCTCCGCGACCACCTTGAGGTCGTTCGAGACAACCACGTACTTGCGAAAGACCTGGAACGTTCCCTCATGAAGAGCTGCATGAGCGCTCTCGTCGGCGTCGTCACCGTCTATTGCTCCGGGATTCTTCGGTAGACTTGACACCAAGTGCGGGAGAATGGACGACAAGATCTGGTCCACGTCATCGCCCAGCACACTCATGATGTCTGTGACCAAGCGCAGTGCCTCGAGCGCATTCCGCGGCTCGTCATCGAGGATCCGACGCCGCACGCAATGGAGAAAGCGCCGCGGGTTGCGCACGGGGAAGTACGCGCTCTCGACCGCGGCGATCTTGCGCAGCTTCGCGAGCGTCTGCCATCGTACTTGCGGGTCTTCGTCTTCGAGTTGGTACACCAAAGTGTCGACGTTCGCTTCCATATCACGATGGAGATCTACTAGATCACTGAAAATGCAGTCCTGGTCATCAAGGCAGGCAAGACAGAAAGCGTGCTCACCTTGGTCTGTTTCGGGAACACTCACGCGACCTTGTTGTGGCTTGGCACGCACTAATAGAGTAACTGCTGCAGAGAGCTGGAGAGTGAGCTGGCGCAAATTTTGAGCTCCCCACGCCATATAAATATACTGCGATGTGGCCAACCCAGGTTGGTTTTGCATTGCACCCCAGCTTCGACTATCGAACGATGAAAGCGCGCTTGGCGCTTCTGAGTTTGGCGATTTCGTATCAGATCTCACCTGAAGCAAGCAGCTAGTTAGCAGTTCCCAACCCACCAAATACCAACAGGTATACACAACTCACACCAAGAGAAGGGCTGACAGTGACGATGGAAATCGGTCGGAATTTTGTTTTTCTAAAGACCAAACGGAAGTTTGTACTTGGACCGCGCTTGAGTTTCTCATCATTCATTTCGTCGTATTCTAACTCGTTCGAGTGGAGTGCGAGCGAGATGACGACGACGACGAGGATGCGGATCTACTGCGGCGTCGAGACGATCCTCTTCGTCGTCGAGAGTGCGAGCGACTACGACTACGAGAACGGGACGACGATGAATGCGGATGGTGAGACGAGCGGTGGTCTCGACTGCGACTGCTAGCGTGACCAGAAGAGCCCCGTGTTTCTTTCTCTCTTTCTCGTCCGCGGGATCGCGATCTTGGTCGATTGCTGTGGGAAGAACGAGAGTGAGATCGATCACGACCACGGTGCGAGCTCCTGGGCTCTGTCTGAGCTGAAGGAGGAGGCTGAGTTTGAGCTTGAACTCGAGAGCGCTCGTCACAACTGGCGGTGTCATCTCTGCGATACCCAGCGCCGTACTTGGAGTCTCCGTACTTGGAAGACAACGCTGGTCTTGGGTTCAGCACATCCTGAACACGACGATAGACAGCACGCTGTTTGTCTTTCAAGAGCAGTTGCTTCACACCATCCGCTGCTTTGGACGTGTAAAAGGACGCCACGAGCTGCTGCATTTGCTCGCTTTCCCATCCAGCGTCACGCAATGAAGCGCCAGTAGCACCCGTGAGCTTCTGCTGAAGGAACTCAAACAGCTCGTTCTCTTCCGCCTTGATCTTCTCAGCCTCTTCTTTATACTCCGACATCTAAACGAATCACAACAGCAGTGGACGATACACACAGTGAGCCACACACTCCCTGAATAAAAACCCACACAACCAACACTCACCACTGTCTCGTAGAGCTTCTCCTGAACAGACGTGGGCAACAACGCCATAGCGTTCTCCTGAATGCTCTTGTACTGCGCAGCGTCCAGCGCGTCCTCCAACGTGGTTAGAAACACGGGCAGACTCGTGTTGCTGTCCCACGTTCCGCTCTGCAACTGACGCGCAAACTGCTCGCGCAGCAGCGCAGAAAACGCCTTCTTCGCGTCCTTGAGCTTCGCTTTCTTCTCGGCTTTTAAATCGTCGCGTCGATGTGCCACGAAGTGCTCAAAAATGGCGCGACGCTCTTCCATTCTACATGAACATAAAGTAAATACCAATCCATAGAGACGTTAGCATAGATTTTAGACATCACACAAAGAGCTGAAGATATACGTACGTTGGGATCGCCATGAACCGCGGATCTGAGATGATGCGCGGCATCGCGACCGACCATTTCGTGAACGGCATGATCTTCTTGTCGCGCAGCATCTGGCGGAAACTCTCGATGCGCTTGAGCTCCGCGGCTTCTTTCTGTTTGACGGCTTCGATCTCCTCCGCACTCAGCTGCGGCGGTTCCTCCTCTTTCTCTTCTGCTTCTTCTGCCTGTTCAGGCTGTACAACAGCAACCGCGTCACCACCACCATTGTCTTCTTCATCATCCTCGCGTCTGGACCTCTTGGGCTTCTTGGATTTCTTCTTCTTCTCCTTCTTCGGCTTCTTCACCTCTGCGTCGTCAGCTTCGCTAGCATCATCGCCCCTCTGTACGCCATTCGCCGCTTCTTTCTCTTCGTCTTCCTGTGCTGGCGGCGGCGGCGGCGGTGGTGGAGGAGGAGGAGCGAGCCCCCAGTCCTCGGGACGTTCCCACACCGACTCGCGCGTCCGCTCGTTGAAATAGTAGAGCGTGCCATTACCTGCATCATGAGCACTCCAGAAGCCCGAGTGCGCCACTGCGTGCTGCAGCATCAGCTTCATCATGAGCTCGCCCTCGAGACCTGTGAACTCGGCGGGCGGCTCCCATTGCGACTGCGCAGAGCTCGCGTTGTAGTAGAAGAGCCGCCCGTCGCCGTCGTCGTGCACGCTCCAGTCACCCAGCGTCTGCAGCGCGTTCAGGCGGAAGAGCGCTATCTCGTCTTCTCCTCCTTCGTTGGTGCCATGCGACTGCTGCTGTGGTGGAGGAGGGGCGATCACGCCATGCGCAGGAGCTCTCACGCTGCCCATGGCCGCCATTTTCGCTCTTGATCAATCAATCACCAGCAAAATTGAGAACTGCACAGCAAAAACCTGTTTAAACTCAACCACAAAACAGGGTAATAAGAAACATATTGCTTCAAAATACGATAAGTTGAGTTAGTTTGTGCTGGTTTGGATAGAGCTCAATGGCACAAAAATATCAAAACAGGGTGCAGCATTTGCTTGGATGCAACGTTGAATGGCGAGAAGACGCGATTTAACAGACTTACCATCAGCCAAAAATGCCGCCAAGAGCTCGACGGACGCGCAGCAGCACGAACGGCAGCGTCAGTGCGGCTAGCGACGCAGCGTCAGCAATCTCCATCGCGTCCGTTGCACATGCAGACCGAGCCAACCCCGCCAGCTCTCCGTCATTTCGAGACAGCGACGACCTGCACGCGCTGGAGCTCCTGGAGCAGGAGCTGCTCCAAGTGCAGACGCTAAAGAGCGAAACACAGAGTCAAATTGAGCTGCTGCTCGAAGAACAGAAGAAGCTCGAGATCTTGGAGCGCCGCGAGAAGGCGCAGAGCGCAAAGAAAGCATCACACGGCAGCCGCATGAGCCGCATCGAGCAGCTGCAGGAGCAGGAGCGCGTGCGCCACCAGCAACTGCAAGCAGCGCGCGAGTTGGAAGAGCAGAAGTGCAAGGCGAGAGCAGAGGAAGCGCGCCTCAAGCAGGCGAACTCCATCCAGACGCGCGATGACGAGGATCTCGACGACTTTCTGGCGCACGAGTCATCGTACTTTTAGAGGTCGTGGACGCACGGGCGGACATCTATGCGCTTGGAGACCAGCGCACGCACAGTCATGTGACATAGAGATAGATGAGATAGAGATGCATCAAGTGAAATGGCGATCGATGAGTTCACTCGGTGGCACACAAAACAGATGCCGCAGTAGAGCTCATTTTGATGCGCCATCAACCAGCGACCAGATGGGCAATGGAGTGCACTGTCAGTCTGGTCGCCTGTATCACCAGCAAGAAGAGCACGGCTGAATCAGATGGTGAATTCCAAGAGTTGTGAAGAAGCTCCATATGGGTGCCCGACCCGGTTGATCGCTCGCGCCAATTGAGCTGTCTCTCTGCACTGGACCAACGCCAAATGCCCAGGGGAAAGCTCTCGTCATGTAGACTTCCGCATAGAGAAGAGCACACGCAACAAGCATGAACACAGAGAACGCCATACAAATCGCCACTGAATATTGAATATGCCCGCGTGAACCCAATCTTTCTTTCTATCATCAACATGAGGGCTTCCATCATCACATCCCCTTCCTTCCTTCTTTCCTCAACATGAGATTTTTTTCCCTCGTTCCCTTCCTCTCATTGGCCCAAAGTCTCACGCATCCCTTGTTTCATTGGCTGAAAGTCTGCTTCTTATCCATACTGTGTGGACCACACGTGTCTGCGCAAGTGCACAGCTCAGCCAAATAAAATCACAGAGAACCAGAAACGGGGCGGCCGTGTGTGGGGAACTCAGTTCCCGAAGCAAGAGCCAAGCCCCAAAGCCCAGACCGCACGCGGAGAGCTACAGCGCAAAAGCTTTGGAAGCCCGCGCTTATACTGGAAGCCGCAGAGATCGAGAGCGAAGCCCGGCCCGCCCCCTTCTTCCCTCTATTTCCCCATTTGAAAGCAGCGCGCGCGCGGAACTTTCCGCCGTCACCAGCAGCGAGCGGCTTCACTCCCTCCCTCACTCTCTTCCCGTCCGCTGTCCCTCTCCTTATCTCTCTCGTCTTCTGTGTGCGTGTATCTGGTGGTGCGCGCGCGAAAGTGTGTGGGGATAAATAAGAAATCAGGCAGCCAGACGCTTCCTTCCTTCCTTCGCTCTGAGTGAGCGAGCGAGTAGATCGACGGGTCCGTGAACAATCTTTTTCTGCGACTCGCCTGCGATTGAAGAGCTACGTACGCGCGACTTCCCTCGACTAGCTGTATCGATCGATCGATCAGCCCGCGCCTGCGACATACGTATATCTGTGCGCGCTTGTGCTGTTCCGGTTCATTCATTTCCAGTCTGCGAGTGACGTCCACACGCAGCTCTTCCCCAAGACCACGGCACCAGCGAGGTATACAAGATGACAGTGGAGACTGCGGAGAACCATGCCAAGGCGGAGGCGAGCGCGGCGAGAGAAGACGTGCCCGCCTCTGCGGCGACAGACGCCGCAGCGATGAGCAACAACCGCAAGCGCAAGATGTCCCCAGTTGGACCCGGTGGACTTTCACGAGGAAACAAGTTTGTGCGCCCAAACCCGAACGCCAACGGCAGTGCGGCCGTGGTGCCGCAGCAGGGGAGCATCCACACGTCCGACGCGTTCATCGACCACCAGCGCGCGATGTTCCACGCTGACACGGCGCCGACGCCGCACGGACCGGTCGCCAACATGCCACCGACTCCGGCGTTCGGCAACCGCGGGTTCAGCCACACGCCCGACGGCTTTGACAGCACCCCAACGGACGATGGCTTCCCGTCGAACTCGTCGATGGGAACCGGAGGCTTTAGCCAGAACGGAACGGACGGTGAGGGGGGATTCGAGAACGACAGTGCGTCGGGCTCCAAGGCTCAGACCACGACGCCGTCTCCGCTACCACGCGCAGCGCCGCTGAACCTGCGCAACTTCGCCAACTGGAACGTCTCGAGCCGCTACACTTTGGTGCGGCTACTGGGCAAAGGGTCCTACGGACAGGTACGCACAAAATGATTTTTTTTTATTATTTGGTGCTTTAGTTGATGGAACGATGATGACTAATAGCTAATGAATTATTCACATGTTGCTGTTCTTCAGGTGGCGGAAGCGTTTGATACCGTGCGCCAGAAGAAGGTCGCGATCAAGAAGATCATTAACGTGTTCGACCAGGAGATCGACTGCAAGCGCCTTTACCGTGAAATCTACATCCTGCGTCACCTGGCGTACGTCCGCTGTCCCTTTATGTATGTTTATGGTGATGAAGTTGATGATTCGCTGACACTTTCTATGTTTTGTTGTTGTTGGTATTATGACAGCCATCCGCAGGTGATCACGCTGCTGGACGTGATCCCACCCGAGAACTTTGACTCGTTCTCGGACCTGTACCTCGTGATGGAGTTCGTTGACACGGATCTGCACAAACTGATCATGAGCCCGCAGTACCTGACGATCCGCCACATCCAAGTGTTTCTCTACCAGCTGCTCTGCGGACTCAAGTACATCCACTCGGCGAACGTGATCCATCGCGACATGAAGCCCGCCAACATTTTGCTGAACGAGGACTGCACGCTCATGGTACGTTACGATGCTGTATTTGATCGTCCTCGAATGAAGGGGTCTGGGAAAATCCAACTATGGGTTAACTCACATTTATGTTGGTCTCTCCTTGTAATCTGTTCAGATTTGCGACTTTGGTCTGTCTCGCGTCATGGAAAGCGACCTGTCGATGGAAGAGCTGGCGAAGCACCTTTACTCGCCGAAGGACGCCAAGTCCCCGACAACCCCCTCGGACGCCACTTCCCCTGGGAGTGCGTCGTCCACGCCCTCGTCATCAAACGGAGCGGGCGGATCGGACGCGCCAAAGTTCAAACGCCAGCTCACAAAGCACGTCGTCACGCGCTGGTACCGCGCGCCGGAGCTGATTCTGCTACAGGATTATAGTTTTGCAGTCGACATGTGGAGCGTCGGATGCATCTTTGCAGAGCTGCTGAGCATGCAGGTGGAGAGCTGTCCGCGGTACCAGGAGCGTGTGCCGCTGTTCCCGGGACGATCCTGCTTCCCGCTGAGCGCAGACCGACCGACGACGTACTCGGACAAGCTCGACCAGCTGAACGTGATCTTCAACGTGATCGGCACGCCGAACGAAGAGGACATTGGCGCGCTAGGCGAGGTGAAGCAGTACCTGCGCAAGCTGCCGAAGAAGGACGCGCGCGATTTTCGAGAAATGTACCCTGGCGCGCCTGCAGACTCGCTTGACCTGCTCAAGAAGATGCTGTCGTTCAATCCGGACTGCCGAATCTCGGTGGACCAGGCGCTCGAGCACCCGTTCCTGCAAGCCGTGCGACGAACGCAGTCCGAGACGGTGGAGCCGAACCCGTTCGGCATGGAGTTTGAGAACGTCGCGCTAGATAAAGAGACGCTCAAAGGTATGTTGTCTGAGGTGTACCTAGTGCGTTTTACGTTTGACGTACAGTTCTGTGTTCTGGCTTGTGTTTATTAATTTTGTTGTATCTGTGTGTGTGCAGCTCGCATCGTCGATGAGATTAAAATGTTTGCAGAGCGCAACAACAGATAAGTCTGGTGGGCGAGATAAGAAAGAAATGCAACGTGTACAACGAGCAAGAGTGCGATATCAAAAGGCTGGGAATCAATCAGATGGCAAGAAGATGAAGGAGGACGAAGAAGACGATGAAGATGAAAGAAAAGCCAACTACAGTAATGCTGCGCCAAGGAGATCGAATTGTCTCTTGGACCACAACCAGACAATACACAAATATAAAACGAAGAAGCAAAGAACGACAAACAAACGACAGCCCGGTGTCTGCGTCTCGATTAGAAGAGACGCAAGACTAGGGCTGGTCCATGTGATTTTAGGGCAGCAAGTGCGTACGTATCCAATGGAAACAAGTGTATCATCAACCAGTTTATTTGTTTCTTTTATCCTCAGCATCCATGGTCTACTATCTATGTCTCTTTCTCTTCTTTCTCTCTCTTTCTTTCTTCATAACTCTTCATCTATTAGGAGGAAGTGGAGCCTGGCACCGGCGAGGAGAAGTCGACCGTCCGCAGCACGTACTTTGGTTCGTCCACGATCTTCATCACCGCCTGCACGCCGTAGTCGAGCGGCACCGAGTAGATCCCATCCAAGTTCACCTTCATGTCCCACCCAAGCGAGCGCATCGACACTCGGCGCACTCTCCCTCTGTATACAAAGTACAGACAACAAATGGCACATATGAGTGAGCGACTAATTCGATACAAAACAGCAGCATCGACAAACGAGAAGCTCACCGTCGGAAGCGAATGTCGCCAAACGTTGCGTTGATAATGGGCTCGCGCACGACAAAGCCCATGTCTAGAGAATCCTCTGCGAAAATGTTCTCCTTGTTGAACCTGACGAAAGCATACAAACAAGATAAACATGGTCAGTTTACCAGACTTCACAGGCAAAAAATAATCATTTATTGCACCACTCACGCTTCTGTGAGCTCGGTCACGGTCTCGTTCGTATGTGTGTGGTTCATCGTCTCCAGCACTTTCGCCACTTGCTCTCTGTAGATCTGAGACTATAACATCGCAATTATAATCACTCAGATTAGGAATCAAGCATTCACGAAATCATTATACCTGCTTGAGCAAAAACGTACCGCGCTGTAGTGCCACGCGCTCGAGCCGGTGCCAGTACAGACAATGATCCCGCTGCTTCGCTGGGACTCGCGCTGGTGCTGGTCGATGCCAATGTTGTAGTGTGACGGGCGAGACGCATCGCTCTCGGCGATGAACACTTCGTTCAGCGCGTATCGAGGGAGCTCGTACCAGAAGCCATCCTGGTTCACCATCCCGACGCGAATGCGCTTGCGCAGGCGCCACTGGAAGTTGCCCGTCAGCAGCCGTTCGAGCGCATAGTTGAAGCGATTGCACACATTGTCAACCTTGTAGCAGCACAAATTGCCTTCACTGCGCGCTGGGTCCGTGTTGATCCCTGCCACGGGGATCGGCGTGTTCACGAAACTCGCTGCCTTGAGGAAAGTGCCGTCACCACCTGCCGAGAAGACCATGTCGGAGCCCTCGATGGCTTCGTGCGTGAGCTGATTCGCAGGGACGACAGTCACATCAATGCCATGCTCGTGGAAGCTGCACGGGAGTCAGTTAAACGATAGAGTTAGGACAGATCAGATGCATCACACTGGTGCACAGCTAGTACTCGAATTCGTACCTGGTAGTCATGTCTTCGAGTGCCTGAATGTGGTGGTCGTGACTTGCCTTCAAGCGGTCGTAGACAAACCCTCGCATTGACATTTGCTTTCGCAGCGCCTCACTATAAAGATTCACAAACGCATCGTTAGCCCACACAAAATAACAAGCGAACTAGCTGGCTGACCAGATAGAAACATAAACCAACACATACGACGTACCCAGTGTTGCCATGCAGTTCGCATTCGTGCTGGAAGCGCGAGGTCTTGTTGACCACGACCACTCTCTTCAGGTCCATCACGGACTTTGCAGGGAGAAGGATCGGAGGAAGCACGGTCTCGCCAGTCGCGATCTTCTCTTTCTCGCTATCGCTCAAGTGCGGGTGAATTGGTCGTTCTTCAATGTCGAAAGTGTTCGTCTTGACCGCCGGTCCAGATTTTGTTCGCGGACTACTTTTCTGGTACGTCTTCTCAATGTACTCCTCGGAAACGATCATTCGCGGCACACGCTCAGCAATCGCGAGCAGCATCTCGTTATCGTAGACCGGTCGCTCGATCTTCATCCACCCCTTTGGACTCAGCTTCTCGTTCCACGGACACACGGAGCGCATGTGCGTGAAGTACTTCGCCATCTCTCCTGTCTGGGGGTCGCGGCGCGTGTAGTGCAGGATGTGGCCATTGTGGATCTGGTCGACCATCTGCCCTGATTCCTGGAGCTCGTGGAACGTGTCCTGGGGCATACGCTCCAAGCGCGTGCGCATCGCCCACATGACTTCGCCATGACACACCACGATCGCTTTCTTTCCAGCGCACTCGCGGTGTAGCGCATCCAGCAGACGATCAGCACGCTGCGCAACCGCTGCAAGCGACTCACCACCGGGCGGCGCATAGTAAAACCGATCCAAGTCTCGTCGACGCAGCTCGTCCTGCATTTTGATCATCCGTTCCTGCTCCGACATGAGGTCCATTTGGCCCCAATCGCGCTCGCGAATGAGCATCTCGGCGTACCACTTCGCGCCGGGGAGCTCCATGCGACCTGCAGTCTCTAGCGCGCGCAAGTACTCGGACACGAGGTACCGGTCGAAATGCACGAGGTCGTTCTTCTTGAGCCATTCCCCGGCCGCGACCGCCTGCTTGCGTCCGCGGTCCGTCAGGCGCCAGTTGCAGCTGTGGCGGTGCTGGAACTCGCCATAGAACAAGCTGTGGTCGCCGTCGATCGACCGCTGGCGCGCGACGTTGCCTTCGCTCTCGCCGTGGCGGATGAGCACGAGGTCGGCGAGCCGCGGTGCCTCAAAGTGGTGCAGCGTGCGCGTCTGCGTCGCCGAGACCGCAGAGGCCGAGACCGCAGTGGCGCAGGCGGCAGCCGCGCTGGAGAGACATGAAGGGAGCGCTCGGCGGCGCGGACGCTTGGCAGCTGACGCGCAGGTGGCGGTGGCGCGGCGCAGGAGCAGCGATGAGTACATGGCGGCGGCGGCGGTCGAGTGGAGCGCTCTTCGCTCACGTCTCGCACTTTCCCCTTCTTGTCTTGCTTTGCGCCGAGTGCGTGGACGCTCGCAGCAAATGCAATGAGCCAGAGATTCCAGGCGACCATCACTCCGATTCAGCGAGGCGGTTACGAAGGGAGAGCGTGGTGGGTTACATTTGCGTGTGGTTGTCTCGCTTGTTTTGTCTGTTTCTCTTGGTGCTGAGTGGATCAGTAAGCGGTTCAAACAGAGAATCTGAGCCAACTGGTGTGCGTTTTGCAAAGAAGCACACGGTTCGGCTGGATTTGTGCTTTGAAAGCTCCATATGTTGGTCGAGATCAATATTGTCTCACACTGTGATACGGCGAGTTCCCAGGCGACGACAACCGCGTAACCCGAGCAAAAACCAGTAGGTGCGCATAACCCTCTCTTCGATACGCACTTAAGGTGTGTTATCGTTCGCGCAAACCCAAACTCAGACTTCAAGGTGATCTTCATGCTGCTTTTCTTTTCACGAGCTCACTAAACTTTTGTGCGTTGTGTGCACATCTATGAGCTCCATCAACAGCGATTCTCACAAGTCTCTGAACTGAATTCTAATATCCACGCAATTCCCACGCACAGACGACAGCAGCAGCCAATGTTAGTCTCTTGTCAGGTCCTTGAGCGTCTCCGAGAGGTTCTCGTAGCAGTAGAACGTCACTGCGTTCACGGGGAACGCGCGCACCACCGCAGTCTCCATGCCGTTCACGAAGATCCGCAAGCCGCCGAGACGGTAGAGCCTTCTCGCCTGGTACGCGATCGTTTTCTCCTCGGGGCGCGCATCCTCCGCAATCGTTTGAATCGACGATTTGATCACTGCATTGTTCACAGCAACACAATGTTAGCAAACCCGCTCAAACGTTCATAATACTACAAAAGTGACATGTTGTGTAATGCGCTCGACATACCATCCATCGGGTAGGCGATGATCCACGAGCCGACGCCGGCAAGCCCGCCCGCTGTGAGCATCGCCGTATGGGAGCTGATGTCGTTCGCGATCATCTTGCGCTTGGCGTACTCGTACATTGCAAAGTAAAAGCCAAACGACGGCACTTCGCGGAGCAGCGTGATCGGGTAGCCGAGAAAGAGTCCTCTCAGCCCGTTGCGCGAATAAATATGCTTGACGCAGTCGACGGGGCCGCGGTAGTGGCTGCTCGCGTGTCCGTCCTGCACCTGGAGTCTGCACTTGATCAGATCGGTGGGGGTCACGGCGATCGTCTGACAGAAACCGCCGATAAGACCGGCGTACATCACGGACGCCAGCGCCGGGTTGTGTGGCGAGTCGTCGAGCCGCCGCAGCGTGCGCTCGTACACGGAGAACATGATCGCATTCGTCCACGCGCTGCCAAAGAGCGGCGACGCCATGCCCTTGAAGAAGCCGTGTGCGCCTTCGTGTCGAAACTACACAGCGTAGACATCCAAATGGGTCAGATGCGCAAAACATCAAGTGGCATTCATGGTTATGATCATCGACAGAAAGCGCTGAGCTCACCGTTTGCCGCACACAGTCGATGCTTCCTTTGTAAAATGTGCTGTGTGTCTGCAATCGCACCTTAATCTAGGCCATCAACAACAGCAATTACATGACCAAACCAAGTACGGTGGGTAAGCCAGACGGATTCAGCAACAAGCAGCATCTAAAGATCCCAACCATAGAGCATTCCTCACCGTGTCAAAGGGCTGGCCGACGATGATGCCGCTGCAGCCGGCGATCGTTCCGGACGCCAAGTCCACGAGCACCGAATAGTCTTCGTGGCCCGACGCGACCGCCGCCACGACCGCTGCTTCGTCCATTCTCTTCTCTCGCTTGTATCACGCCTTATGCAGATACACCGAGCCTCGTTTCGCACACTCTCCGCCCTGGTGTTTGACGGATCTGTGTGTGGGACGCGCGCATGTCAATCAACCCACGCTTCACATGCACTCCTCTTCTCATCATCCGTGCCTCATGATGATGGGCAATCAATCACACGCGCGGTTCACTGATTAAAGCGCATCGCACGGTCCGGTTCATTTTAAAACCTGAACCGTCAAACCAGCACAATAATAATCGCACCTTTTTTTACGAATCGTATTTAATCGAGTTCCTCCGTAATTACGAGCCACTCGAGTCAACTGCAGCAAACAGGAGGGTCCTGTAATCAAGTGATATACTGTGCAACCTGACAGTTGCTTTGTGAGGGGGTCCGATTGATTGGTTCTGGTTCCTGGCGGCGCGACGGCAGCTCATGGGGCGTATTTCTGTTTTCCAGGCCGAAAACCAAGTGAAGATCCGCATTCGCCGGCAAGCTTTATTAGAAAACCCCCACCATGCTCGTCCCTAAGAAGAACCGTATCGCTGTCTACTCCTACCTTTTCAAGGGTGCGTAGTGTGTGCTGCCTTGCGTTTATGTCACTGTGGTCGCATGCACTCGCGTCTCCACTGCGATTGCCGATTGCCACGCCCGCTGCTGCGCATACCATGCTCCATCCAATCGACTGCCGATGCTGCTGCTGTGTGCCAAACGAGAACAGTTCGACGTGACGAGTGCTGAGGATCCAGAACGCAGATGACGAGTCTTAATCTAGCAACAGCAACAGTGACCCAGCGCGTGATATTCAGAGCGCTTGCATTCAGGTCGAGAACCCACAGAGCAAGTAGAGAACGTTTGACACAGAATGGGCGGTCGAGTGGTGACGAAACAGATCACCAACATGGCTACAAATGCAGCAGCAGTGTACGAATGGTGAACGGATGATACTGTGCTGTGGCAGCGAGCGAGCGGCTGCAAATTCGGAGACGCGAGTTGCAAACGCGAGCGATGGATGATGTGGAGAACCGCATTGTTAACTTTCAGTTGTGTGTGTCATTTTGTGAATTGCAGAGGGTGTCATGGTTGGCAAGAAGGACTACTCCTTGCCAAAGCATGAGGCCGTTGAAGTGCCAAACCTTCAGGTGATCAAGCTCATGCAGTCCCTGAAGTCGCGCGGCTACGTCAAGGAGACCTTCAACTGGCAGTGGTACTACTGGTACCTCACGAACGAAGGTATTGAGTACCTCCGTGCGTACTTGCACCTTCCAGCTGAGATCGTGCCAGCTACGTTGAAGAAGCAGGCTGCTCGCCCAACCCGCCCACAGGCCCCATCGGCTGGCGGATTCGGCCGTGGTGGTCGCTTCGACAAGGACAAGAGCGTCGGTCCATCGGGCGAGTTCAACCCTGAATTCGTAAGTACCTCCTAGTGTTCTTGCAAGAGCTTGGTATCAGTCTATCATGTGTGTGTGAGAGAGCTGTGATCTAACCCGTTCTCTGTTTGCTTGGTTGTCTTTGTTAATACAGCGTCGCGGCCAGGATGGCTACCGTCGTGAAGCTTCTAACTAAGTTGTGAATTAAGCGGGTGTTTTATCTAAACAATAAAACTACGCGTTTGTCGGCTTCAACCAACCAACACTAGGCCTCGTCTTGCCTCTTTGTCTGACATTGTCTGTCTAATCTCTGAACCAGTGCCGTATTTGTCTATCAGTCGCTCGTTCATTTCTCAATAGGGAACGACAGGTTGACTCTCGAAGCCTGGCTGTTTAGCTGCCGTGGCGAAGTGCGCTCAGTCTGTTGCTGCTGCTGCTTCTGGGCTTCTGGGTTCCTGACTGCTCTTGCATGTGCTTCAGCAGCAGCAGCCGGATGGTCTCGAGCTTTTCTTCGCCTGGCAGCAGCTTCTTCACGCGCAGCGCCATGATCACGCGCTTGCCAGCGTACTTGAGGTTCTTCTTACTGTGAGGAAGTGCCGCATCTCGCTGCATTTGCTCGGAGCTGGTGGCATCGAAGACGAGAACGGCGACGAGCTCCGCGTGGACGAGCCCAGGTTCAGTCCTCTTGAGAAGGACGAACTCCTCATGTTGGCGAGATCGAGGTGGGCAATGGAGAGATTGGATGGTGGTGGCACAGGGACAACCGCAGATGATGATGTCACGAGAAGCTGCACTGACGACGGGCGAGACGAGAGCTCGGACTCGGAGGACTGTTCTCGGATGGACGCGCGAAAGTTGGTCACAAGTGTGTTCTCACCGTCACTTGCAGTAATGGATCGTCTCGCGAACGAAAGAAAGTCGAGTTTACCACCTCCACCACCAGGTTGTTTGCCTAACACTTGCTGGCGCCACTGCACCAGCTCGCCGTTGACGTAAGCACTGTCGATCGGCTCGGATACTTCGTCCTAAGTAGCTGCGACAACAAGTGGACCTGTTAGTATCTGTGACGTTTAGAGGGCGGACATCCATTCGCGCTCAGCCAATTTTGCAGTTTTCTTACCGTGACAGTACCAGGATTCGAGTCGAGTTCTTCCAGCGGGGTGCGATTTTGCTACAAGCACAAATGGAGAAAGAACGCATGCCAACAATGGACAGCAACTCATCAGGGTATATAGTTCCATTGGAACTTCAGAGCGATTCGTACGTCGTTGCGGAGATTCGAGTCAGCGCCAAGCTGGAGAAGCACCTTGATACATTTAATGCTCTTGCCCCGCACTTACATTGCCATATCAAAGCCAGGAGGAAACGATCCGAGGCGCCAAACATCCAACCAGTTAGCTGGTTTGCCGTATCTGGTACGATAAAGTGTGCTGTCGAGAACCACTCACCTGTTTTGTGCAGCGGTATCTCCTTGCTCTCACTGACAGAATTCACGTTCATCTTTCCACTCTCGACGAGGGACCGCACGACGTCCTCGTGATCCTCCCGGTACGCATGGTGCAGCGCGTTGCGGCCGTTGCAATCGACCACCTCCGTTGAAGCACCAGCTCAAAGCAGCTCCTGCACACAGGCGAGCTTTCCTGTGTAGCTCGCTAGCCCGCTAGTAGATCATTTAGATACGCAAAGCTCGTACTAACAAAGAGATGAATATCAGACTCATGTCGACGTACCTCAATGTAGCGCAGTCATTCCAAAGCGCTGAGAGCACGCCAAAGAACCAAAGTTAGCTGATTAGAGACCACCAAACGAGAATCCGAGTCAATAGCAGCGAGAGTGGAAAAAGTACACACGTCTTGAGCGTTCGGGCCATTTTCTCCTTTGCGGGCATGCGCTTGACGTTCTCGAAGTCTCCGAGCATCGCGAAGCGCGCGAACATGGAGGCTCTGTCCAGTTGCGCGTCGGCGCTGCGTTGTTTGTTTGAGCAGCCGCCCATTTCTTTCTTCTTCTCTTAGTACCTTGGATGTGTACGGAAGATTGATTTATGGTTGTGAAGTGGTTTGCGCGAATCAATTTCCAGCCTTTCGATGATGAACAAATACGATACAATACCGCTGGCTGCGCTTCAACGACGCGCATGATAACGACAGACTTCCATTTATGATCACACGTTTAATTTTACTTTGGATGCCATGCATCTTGTCCAAATTAATCGATGGCTACGAAGTTTGGTGGTGGGCGTCGGAAGTTGAAAATCGTCAGACTACGTGGAGAGATTTGTTGAGCTGAAAGGCAGCCGAGCCGATAACGTCTCGAGCTCTTATCCAAGGTATCCAATGTCACTATTAAGATACGCGTCTGGGATACTTTTTGCGATAGCTTGATCGTGTTCTGCTTTCACTTTGTACTTCAAGCCAAGTACGACGGCAGGTCTCGCGGGATCCCGTGCAGTGTGTAGGCGATCGCTTGATGCATGTCAGGTTTGACCTCTCGGAATGCTTCGCCAATGTACCCAAGCACCACATTGTCTTGATTGTGCACGACCGCACCCGACGCGAGAGCGGGATTCGAGACTCCAGTGACCAGAGTCATTCGGTTGCCATCAATGCGCGTGATGACGGCATGAAATATATAGGTCCCACAATCACGGGAACGCTGTGGCTTTCCAAGCGCTCCCTGGAACCCATAGACGTCCACATATCTTCGTGGAGCCACGTCAGTGGAAATCTCTCACCTGATCGGCAGCAGCTTTGCATGCGCTGCTGCTGTAAATGGTGGTATCCTCACCTTAAAGATCGCAAAGTCTGAATCCGCCGAACTCTGCCAGCAAATGTCGCTCAAGAGACTGAACCGACAGAGCTTGACCATTTTGTCGTTCACGCGCAGATGCAGCACGATGTCTGGCTTGTCCGCCATCGACGCACTGCTCAATTGAGGTTTCCTCTGGCCGTCGACGGTATCTCTCTTGCGCTCTGCGTTCGTCTTTGTAGGCGTTTGCAACTCCTAGGTGCGGATCTTGACGCGCCACTTTCGTTCTTGACAACGGCGAAGAAGAGCTGCAGCTCGTCGGCGTCGTCGTAGTGCGCGCCGCGCAGCTTGGCCTCTTTCTTCCTTAGGACCGCCTCTTTCACACGCGCGATCGAGGCGCTTGGCTCGACGTCCACAGAGAAGATGCTGCCGGCCACGCCCACGAGCGCGCAGAAGAGCTCCACCATGATACCAAGCACCTTGCTAAGCGAGCAGCTCTTTTGACGAGTGTTGTTTCGTGGGTCAGTTGACCTGAAAAATCGTCCTGCTTGTTGGGGCAACATTCGCGTTGCATGGATGTTGCACCAAAAGAAACTTCAACTGGAGCAAGTTACACTTGGATCAACCTTGGATAAAGATTATCAACTCTTCCAGGTCCTCTCAAGCCCTTGACACTGGAGGTCACAACCGATATTATCAGTCTCAAAGTATATTTATATGACTGAGCTCCTCCTAGTTGTCTGGCGGCAGTGACAGCGTGAGCCCCGAGATCTTGTGCTGCAGCAAAGGCAGCAGAAATGGCTTGGTTATGGAGGTAAACTCTCCATTTTTGTCTTGTAAGAAGCCATTACTCCCACCACCACCACCAGCAGCTTTCGGAGATGTTGCTACCGGTACGTCTGAATGTCTCAGTTGGCTTATTTCGATCCCTCTGGAATTCAACTTCGTCCTCGAACCCCCACGTTGCATGTGCTTCCGCAAGAGCAGGCGTATCATTTCCTGCTTCTCGTCCACGGGCATGTGGTGCTTGACGCGCAGCAGCATGATCACGCGCTTGCCGGCGTACTTGAGACTCTTGCGATTCATCGCCGTCGCACCATCTTGAGGGGCTGCAAGCGGCTCGTCAGAGCTCTGGAGGTGGGTTGTCGCGGCCGAGTGGGGCGTCACGCTCGTGCTACGTGATAACGAAGCCGACGCTGTGCGTGACAGAGTCGTGTTGAGCTTTGCGTTCAAGCTCGCGAGGTCTAACGTCGAGATGTCCATTGGAGGCGCTGAGCTTTTCGCAGAAGACGATGGCGACGCAGTGATGGTAGTTGCGATGAAGTTGGTTCCATTACCGCCAGTCATCTTTGCCCACATGCCGAGGCCGTGTACCGACGACGTTCGAGACGAGAGCGAGTAATCGGAGGACCGGTGTTCAGAGAACTCACGAATCGACGCTCCGAATTTCGTGATCAGCGTTGAATCAGTATGGTGGTCTGTGACGCCCACCGCGTCAGAGCCACTACCCCCGCCGTGGAACCTGCTGGAAAACGCGGAGAACGAATTGGCCCTCGACTTGGGCTTCACGACGAGACCGCCGTCGCTCTGGAAGTCGTGACGGAGTGCCTCGAGCTGCTCGCTCACGCGCGCGGTGATCTCGGTTTGCACGGTGTCCTAGGAATGTAAAACAGGTGAACCAGAGACCCATTGAGGGAATTTCGAAGCCGATAGTGCTTTTAAACTGACAGGGCCACACTCACCGTGACGGTGCCTGGGTTCGAGTCGAGCTCTTGCAGTGGTGTTCGGTTCTGGTCATTGCAGAGATGGGGGTCGACGCCATGCTGGAGCAGCACCTCAATGGACTTGATGCCCTTGCCCCGCACTGTACAGGACAGAAACCGCAACAAGAGTGTGTCAAGAAGTAGCTCACAATACGCACCATCTTTTAATTACCAGCGCCTTGCAAACCTGCTTTGTGCAGCGGCGTGTCCTTGTTCTCGCTGACGGAGTTGACGTCCATCTTCTCGCTCTGGACGAGGAAGCGCACGACGTCGTCTTGGTCTTTACGGCACGCGTGGTGGAGCGCGTTGCGGCCGTTTTGGTCCACGATTTTCGTCGACGCACCGGCGCGAAGTAGCTCCTGGATGCACACAAGCTTCCTAGTGTACGCCGCTACGAACGAGACACAGCAGAGCGCAGGCATGGTTGAGTGACTGTGTCAATATGGTGGCTTTGGCTAGATAGATTGATAGGACGACGCACCCCAATGTAGAGCAGTCATTCCAAAGCGCTACGTTACACCAAGGACACGCCAGTTAGTGTATCAGGGTCAACGGCACAAGCTGATACAACAATGAGACTCGGAAATGATCACCGACATCTTGAGCGTTCGGGTCCATTTTCTGCTTTGCGAGCATGAGCTGGAGGCTCGCGAGGTCGCCCAGCATGGCGTAGCATACGAAAGTGCTCGTCTTGTCAAGCGCGCGGTCCTGCCGTCGGAGCGCTGCGCGGCTTCTGCAGTTGTCCATGCTGATGTGTTTAGCGAAGGATCTCTCTCGCTGTCAAGTGCACTTGACGCCTCCGCAGAAGAATTGTGCTTGCGCTCTGCGCCAGGTCGCTGTCTCGTAGAGCACAAAGCAGCACACACAGTACGCGATGCAAAAGCGGTGGAAAGGGAGTAAATATAGTGTAAGGTATCTATTTATCATTAGGCGGAATGCCATACTTTACTTTCGTAAACAGCGAAACCTCTACACAAAGCCGCATATTGCTTCCAATTGTGCGCGAGCTCCATACGCTAACGCACTATCACTGATTCCATCCGCACACGTACACACACTCACACACATTCATGCAACTCCTTGGTTGAGATAGTTTGGATATATCTGCTCTATGGTTGGTCCCCAGCATTATTGTCAAAGCGACTTGCAAAGAAGATTGGGAATATAGAGCCATCAATCAGTGGAGCAAACTTTCCAGCGAGGGGCTCCCGAGAGAGACTGATCCCAGGCGGTCCGAATGCTCGACACCGAGACTTTGCTATTCAACTGTTTGCATCGCTTGTCCCTCACAAAGAGGCGCCCATCGCGCAGCACTCATACGCCATCCAACCCCACGAGTGGAGAAGGCAGCACAAAGCGCACGCGTACGGCAATCGGGGCGAGATCGCACGGCCCTGGGACCACCACTGTGAAAAGGTGATCTCCAAAAGCCCAGTCGGATTTGGTTGTGCTTGTGAGACACACATACACGTTCATACAGATAGACATGTACACAGGCACAGACACAGACACACAAACACACGCCTGACTGGAACCTGCGCTGCTATTGACTGGGAGACGTGAGGGTGGCGTCTGATGGCCGCATGCTGTGCCGCTTCGAGCGCAAGAGCTGGAATGAGCTCTTGGAAGGTGCTGTTTGAATTGAACAGGTTCACTGTGGTCGCGACCAGTCGTTTTTCTATTGGCAAGCAGTTTCTATTGACTGTTCTCGAAGGTCGCGGGTTCGCGGTTTGGGTTTCGAACAAGTATGGGTGGGTGGGTTTGTCAGTGTTTGCAAAGCCACCCAGTTTCCGCACTGTATCAGCGTTGTTATGTGCGACAGTCTGGAGCGTGGTGTCGCAAAGCTCTGGCATTCGTACCTTATCGAATCGACTCAGTACAAGAGCCACAGTTGTTGTTTGCCTGTCTTCAACTTGTGACGGTTGACATGCACAGAGTGGCTGACCATGGCATGAGCGTACGCTACTCTCATATATAGCATATAGCAGCGCGCGGCGAGAAGTGCACGAAAAAAGCAGCAGGAGTCCCAAGCACACGCACAGCGAGGATATCAAGCACCAAGAGAGAGAGAGAGAGAGCACGCGCTCAGCAGCCGTTTGCGTGTATTTCACTCGCAGCAGGAGCCATGAACTTGAAGCAGGCGCAGGCGGTCCTGTCGGACCTGCTCATGAAGTGCGAGGAAGAGAGCATCGCTTTGCCGCAGGTAATGAATGGTAGCAGCCCTTGCATTTGTGCGCGTGTTGCGCTCTCGCAATATTTGGTTAACTCGTTGGCTTTGTGATGTGTATGGTCTCGATTGTGTGTGTTTGTATGAAGGATCCGCTCGAGACCATCGTCGAAGCGATCCAGTCGCTGAGAGGCGAGATGAAGCACGAAATGGCACGCCATGCAGTTTTCTCCTTTTTGTACAGAGCATCCAGTTTGTTGACATTTCTCTCTCTCTCTCTATGTCTTCCTGTCTTGTGTCCACAACAGAGGAGATCGCAGATGGACATGGCGCTAGATCACATGCGGACCAAGTATGGACTCAAGCCCAACGCTCAACCAACACATCGCACCGTTCAAGAGAAGCGCAAGCACTCGGACGAGTTTCCAAGACACAAGCCGCAAGACCAGCAGCGCTATATGCGACCGATCACTACAACAGCAAGCGTTGCGAACTCCAGAAGCAGCAGCAACCCTACTAGTAGCAGCACGCACTCGCCGGTGAAGAAGAAGACTCGTCTGCAGGACGACGTCAAGGCCAAGCCCGCCGCGCAACTCGAAAACCAAAAGCTCGTCGATGAGTTGATCCAGTTGGGCGAGTACGAGCTCCGCACAGGCCGTTCGCAGCGCGGGATCACGCGCTTGCGCGCTGCCAAACAAGTGCGCGACACGAACGAGATCATCACTTCAGGAGCGCAAGCCAGACGCCTCGAAGGTATCGGCGCGTCTGCTGCGGAGAAAGTGGACGTGATACTGCGCGATGGCCTCAAAGGCGCGCTGAAGGAGTACGAAGAGGAGAACGCAGAGGAAGAGAGCGAAGAAACTGGGAATTCGGAGGAAGACGTGGCGAAAGCAGCCGAGCAGCAGCAGAACGAGAAAGAGCGTAGCAAGGCGAAGAAGACGCAGAAGCCGAGCCAAAGCCGTGGTGCTCAACGTGGAGATGACGATGGAGAGGAAGAAGAAAAGGAGGGCGAAGACCAGGAAGATGATGATGAAGAAGAGGAAGAGGAAGAAGAATACCGAGATGACGACGAAGAGGACGACGAGGAGCTTTACGCACCACCCACCACCAAGAAGTAAGAAAGACAGAGTCGTATGTTGCCGTATATGATGAGGTGAGGCATAATGGAGCTGCGAGTGGTGCGAAGCTTGATGCCATGGCTGAAATGCTGGGTGGGCCGAGCACTGCAGACTTGGTAGGAAAGTTCTAACGGCAGGATCACTATGACTGCCTTTGTTATTTAGCCGAACTCGAACTTCTCGACGGGCAGTTAGTTGGAGGGTGCGTTTGAGAATCAGATCGATCTGTCAAAGTGATATCGCGCTAACAGATTTGACCTTTGCTGCATGTGCCAAGTCACAAGTGTTCCAAATATACACACATACATACTGCATTTAGTGAATGAGCTCAGATTTCTGCTTCGGAATTCACTAAAAGACAGACGCCTCAATCAAGCGATTTTTGTTTTGGCTCAGTGGTGTTGCGTCTCATTGTTGAGCCACTTTTGCGATATATCACGCCGAGGCATAGAGCAGTCTCGACAGAGGTGTTGTTATTGGCGTTTTCGTTCCAGCGGAAGTTTGGCTGGCGCGTTTGTGACGAGCTAAATGGTTCGTCGAATTGGAGTTGTCAGGGCTCACTCCATGCTCAAAGCGAGGCGTTCTGCTGCTGTTGTCGGATCGTTTGCTCTGTCGAGAGGTCGAAATCCCCATCGAAAAGAAAAGAAGCAACAGCTTTCGTCGCTGCGCTGTAGAGCTCTCTCTCTCTCTCTCTCTTTCATGCTCGCGTGCGATCAACTGTAAATCGTCGAAGTACACGCGCAGATAGGTAGATACCGGCCAAGTGAAACTTCGCCATTGTCAAGCCATCCACAATACTTCTGAAGTATATATGTATCGCTCGGCGTTAGGTACTACCAAATTGGATACATAAGAGGAGCCTGTTTGCTTGTTGAGACGCTGCAAGTGAGTTTTGCTCGCCATTATTTCTGTATTATTTACACTTGCATGACTGGCTTCCCATTGACGATGATGATGACGACGTGCCTGCGTGCGTGCTCTTTGACTTGACTACCTTGATCGAAAACTTGCTTTTGCGCGTAGAGAATACTATAACCTAGAATACGTGGAGTTCCATGGACTGTGCGCCCCTGTGCTTTGCGCTCATCGGGGGACACAGCTTCCGGGAGACTGACTAGTGGTGACTGAATTGCTGATCCATTTGTGGAGAGATCTGGTTCACGGCGCCGTCGCCGTCACCCACCATCTTTGCGGGCGATGAATCTTCGTGAGGATCAAATCCAAAACTGCTCGGCCCCTTCCCGAATGCCAGGTTGTTGTGGAAAAACAGATTCTCACTGCTCAAAGAGGTGTACTCCTCTTTGCTGGCAACCTGCTGATTCGTTTGCGACGTCTGCAGTCCAAACCGTGTACCGGACGCCGTCATGTATCTTCCAGACTGAGTCTTCGTTAGCGCTGCCACTTGGATCCCAATGCTTGCGATCGACGAGTTTGAGGATACAGTCGAATAGTTGTTCATCAGCATTGACGTGAGGGAGTCATTCCGCTTCAGCATTGCGAACATCGTGTCTGGCGCTTGTGCGCTATGAGCCAGCTGGTTGTTACTGGACTGCATGTTTCGCAAGTCGTTCAGCGTTGGAATCGCCGACTGCATTGGGTCAATGTTCATTGAGTCGGCATCGTTCAACGCGCTTGGCTCTTTGTGAAGGGATAGTCGAAGCTGGCTTGCCTGGTCCTGGATCATGTCTTCAAGCGCGACCGTCGTCTCCACTTCCTTGAACATGTAGTGTTCGAAGCGATTCGCAGTCAGACGGTATGCTTTCAAGTCCACAATGGCGTCATCATCGCTCTGCAAAACCGAGTCGTTGAACTGGAAATTGTTGTCTTCATCATCGAACATCCTGGATCTCGACTTGGACAGGGAGCCTTCGCTGCTCGTGTCAGACATGCACTCTTCGTCCACGCTGTATCGCCTTCTTCGCCGCCCGTACAACTGACCCTTCATCATCTCGTATTGAGAGTCGTAGTCAGTGCTAAACTCTGCACCTGACGGAGACTGATCGTCAACGTCCACGGAAGACTGATCTCCAAACATCGACATCAGATCCGACGCATACTCATTCGAAGGCTCTGAATCCGAAGCAATGTTGTCCGCGTACTGGGAAAGATGCTGAAGCTGCGCGCGGAGATCTTCTGAAATCTGCGTCTGCTGCTGCAGACGGGATTCAAGTTTCACATTTTTCTCTTCAAGCTGCTTGTTCACAGCGAGAAGCGACTCATGCTTTTTCTGCAACTCCATCTATGAGCACAAAACAAAAAAAAACATTATCCCATGTGAGTATGCTGTACATCGCAAATAGCTTTCCAGTTCATATGTATAGCACTTACATAAGCGAGCTCCATAGCAGCGAATTTCTCTTCGATCGAGGATCCGACGCTTGGTGGTGGGTCAGGCTCCGTTGGCATTGTAGAAGCAGCCACCAGCATATCAGCACATCGAGGATTGAAACTTGTTTGGTCGTTCGGGAAAGTCACACCAGCTTGACCCAGCGCGTTGATCCAACGGGCATTTGTCGACACCATTCCCTCCAGCAGCGACTTCATACCCGCGCTTTCTTTCTGGAGATAGTCAAGGTGTCGGTCGAACACGTTCAGATCAACGCGACGTGTCTTCGCAGCGCTGTCAACCGGGTCAAGGTACATAACTTGGTGCGGGGACACGTTCAAAGGAGTGGTCGAAAAGCCCGACTGAGAGTTCTGTGATGCAAACAACATACACACAATATGGTAAGAATCATGCATGAGCCACGTTCCGGGGAACAAAGGGTCGTACCTGGTTTGACGCCTTTCGAGGCACTCTTCTCCGTGGCGACACGCCATGACGACCGTTTTGTCTTGACGTAGGCTCTGGTGGTGGCAAGTGCTGCGCTCGTGGCGAGCTCAAAGGAGATTCTGGTGACAGATCAATGATCGTGAATCGGCCCTTCACTTCAGTCTTGCCTTGTCTACTACAGCAAATACATCATAAACATAGTTAGAGGTTGCTCAGTGTCGACTCATTTCCTGGGGCCCTTCCCTCAATTCAACTCACCTTGGCTGGGCTGTCGTCAACTGTCTGCGTCCTTCGTCATTCGAGTGACTGTTCTTCGTGGAGCTCACGTGGTTGAACTCTTCAAAATCAGGAATGTCCGTGACAACAAATCGGCGTGGGGTGCGGTGACGTCGCCCCGTGATTTTGCTGCCGGCATTCAGGCGCAAGTTGGACTTAGTCTCGCTCGCTCCACTTTGGCTCCCAGCATAAAATCCAACCGACGAGGACGTCGACACGCTTCGCTCGAGCGAGCCTCGAATCAACTGCTCCATCTCACTGCTACAAAACTGCTCTTGCTGCTGCGGACTCGTCGCCTCCGCGCCTCCAACGAGCGCGTCCAACTGCTGTTCAAACGCGAGCATGTGCTGGTGCTGGTTGCGGAAATCGCCGGCACTGAACGACGCCGCCGTCGGTCTCCTTCCGTGCGGCGACGGGCGCTTCCACGGACTCGTCGCGGCGGTCATCGACGTCGTCGACGCCTCTGCGCCCTGGTCGAGCTGGAGATTGCGCGGCATTCTTTTTTCCGGAAACGCGTGCGCGCGCGCGTCGAGTCGAGTCTCCTCTCTCCCCCGCCCTCCCTCTCTCTCTCTCAAGCGGGAGTTGCGCCTGGCGAATCGAATCGCCCGCTCTGCTCGTTGCCACCGGCTGAGGCTGGCTGCTGCGGGACGGACTGACGAACCGATGAGCAGGAGAGCGATGTCGCTGGGCTGTTGCTTCTTTCTTTCTTCTCCTTGGCGCTCGTTCTCTAAAGCAACTGACGCTGTGCTAGTGTAAATGCGGATAACAATGCGCGCAAAGCAAGAAAGACGTTCACACACACAGTCAAGGTGAGTCTCAACTCACACAACAACAATAGGAAAAAACCAAGTGAAAAACGAATAGGAAGAGTGATGGTCGCGCGAGAACCTCAAAACCCGCGGTTTCACAGGTCTGGGGTGAACTGGTTCTCGAAGCGGGTCGTGACCCGCACGTTTTGCGAGCGAGGAGGCTGACTGACGGGTCGGGTCGGGTCGGGTTTACCGCGAGACAGGTTCACGGGCTTTTTGTATTATACAATCAAGCTCGGAGCTGACAAGACGGGTGGTTGAGAAAAAACAGTTGATTGACAAGCGAAGCGACACTCGGTTCCAGGTGGGTTCACGAGATGGAAATAACGTCTCGGAGTTTGTATGAGACTTCACCAATATTCAATAGAAACGGCCGCATGTTTTTGGGAAGAGACAGAAAAACGGCTGCAACCAGCGCTTTCGAAAAGCTCAAACCCATGTGGGTTTTGTCAGCGAGTAGAGCCCGCGGGCGGGCCGCACAAAAATCACTTGTCCACATGTACGGCCCACCCATCAGAAGAGACGACGAGCGACAAAAATGTGGAAGAGACAGCGAAAGCCAGAATGAGTGCTCCACAAGGAGCCATTTTATCCAATCAAATGAATCAATTCAGAACTATACAGCCAATCACAGCGCTGGATTGAGCAGCTACAATGCAGTGGGTTCAGAGGGCTTTCGGCATTGGGATGGCACGTGAAAGTTCCTGCAACGTTGAGCTCGAGTCGCGTGCTTCAAGGACAACTCACTCGCTCGCTCGCCACAATAGAAAGCATATACATGCTTTTCTATTAGAGAAAGCGCGGAGGCTCTAGAACGAACTGAGGCTCCCAGCACCAGGCACACTCGGTGATGACCTCGGCCGCGTCGATCAAGGCGTTCTCGAATCACATCCCATGAGATTTGCAAACGAGGGAGGAGGGCTACGCCTCGTCATCTCGGTCGTTGTTGGAGATTTTTTTCCAGGGTCGTATCCTCGCTTGAGTGCTTTCAGTATTAACGAAACTCGTGTCAAAGATCTCATCATGCAGCCATCCGTTCTGACGGCTAGAGGGGTCTGGACTGGAAAGTGCGGGATCGATCGCCTGAGCAACTTCAATCGGCTCCTTCAAGCTTGCGTTTCGGCTAAAACATGCCTGTTATGTCAGGAGGTTGGTCGCTTTTCCAACACGATGCTATGCAACCGCATGCTGTAGTTGGCAATAGGCAAATAAATGAGTTGAGCCAAACTCGAAGTCGATGTGTGCGTGCGTGCGTGTGGTACGTGCGTGTTTACATTTGCACCGCCATCCAGTTGACGCGTCTGCCGCGACTGGACAGAAATGAAGAGCGAACGACAGAAACACGCACACCCGATGTGAACAGGGTCCAGCGCATTCGAATTCGTATTCGCCGGAGCTACAGTAGAATACGCGCTCGATACGCTCAAGCAGATATACACAGTTGGCGTCGGGCTCGTGGGGATGAAGAGCAAACGAAGCGCGCGAACCGCCAGACGCGAGGGCAGGAGCTGAAAGAGTAGCTGCTCCGAAAGACTTGAGTAGCACAAGTATGTTTTCTTTGGCTTTGTCGGGTGGGCATTTCTTGGACCAGAAACCGGTGGTGCTGTCGCTGTTGCTACTACGATGAACAAGGCAAAGAAGACTCGGGCAGCTCCAGCGAATGAGAAGCGAACAACAACCATCAACTTGATCAACACGTTTTGAAGATTTCACCGTCGCTCAGGTCCGGTGACACGGCGTCTCCACATTTCTCCTTCTGACAAATCTAGCTCTTCGAGTCTGCGCCGCACTTTAGATCACAGCGAGCGAAGGCACACTAGAGCTGCTTCTTAAACCAATTTGAAACTCTTCCGCAATCAGCTAGCTCGTCATTCATCAACCTTGAGCCATGAGCCCCGATGTCTGACCTTGCTTCCGCATCTTCAGCCTCGATCAAAAAGTTCATCAGTTGTCGAGTCTGTGCCTGCTTTGCGGGTTTTTGGAAACGAGGGCCCGGAGTAAGGCGAAGTCAACAAGCACAACGGCGCCGTGTACCGTCAGTGCGTCAAGCCAAGCAATCGCACCGGCACGTGCTCCCAATCTGCGAACGATGGCGATTTTGCGCCCCGACTACGTGCTTTGTGGGTGATAAATGCGATCAGAGGCACGAACTGTGGTTCGGTTGTGCTTCGTCATCGCAGGGTAGGTAGCTTCAATGTCCTACAAACATGCACAGCAATGTTGAACACCGACTCTGCATTGCCAACCAACCTCTATTCGGAAAGGAGAGACGAGAACGAAGCGAGTGCGCTTTATCGACCTGCACAGCACATTTCTTTGCTTGCGCTGGAGTAAACGAGACGAGCGATTGATCACCATTCGTCAGGAGATCCCTGTGTGAAAAGCTGACGCAGCTCGGCTCTCGTCAGGCGGCTTTCCTCTGTCGCAATGGCCGCAGCAGACGCGTCACCCAGCAGAGTCGCCGCGAGCTCGCGCTTCTTCCTCTGTAGCTCGACGACGCGCTCTTCGATCGTGTTCTTCATGATGAACCGCACGACACGCACGGGACGCGATTGGCCGAACCGGTGCACGCGATCGATCGCTTGGCTCTCGACGCTCGGGTTCCAGCTCGGCTCCATGATGAACACGTGCGACGCCGCAGTGAGGTTGAGCCCCATGCCGCCCGTGCGCAGCGAGATCAAGAGCACGTCCAGTCGCTTGTCCTGTTGGAACCAGGCGATGACCTGCTCGCGCTCCTTCGCAGCCATGCGGCCGTCCAACTTGCCGAACGAGATCGTCTCTTGACCATTAGCAGCTACGTTGTGGCTCTCCAGGCTCTCGGTGATTAGGTCCAGGAATCCCGTCCACTGGGAGATCACGAGCGCTCGCTCGTTCTTTGCCTTCACCGCTTTCAAATGCGTCAGCAGCGCACACAGCTTCGTAGACTTGGGGAGAACTGCTGACGCACTTCGCTGCTGAGCATTAGCATACCGTGCTTCGACTCGCTGGACCAGTCGCGTATTGTTCGAGCCTGGCATCATCATCGCAGCGCCAGCCTCAGGGAGAAGCATAGTACCCTTGCCTTGGATCTCGGTGATGGGGTCCTGGGTAACCAGTGCGAACGAATTACACGTCTGCCGTAGTCGAAGAAGCAGCTCAAACACGTGCATGAACTGGGGCTGCGCATCTTTCGCCTGGAGGTACTGCATCACCTGCTTCTTTGTGGACCGGTGTAGCAGCATGTAGAAAATTTCTTCCAGCTCATCCGCGAACAGCAACTCAATCTGCTCCTCTTTCTTCTCGGGAAGTGCCAAGATCGGCTCGTGTGACTGACTGTCGACTGTCGTCTTGAGACGTCTCAGCATGATGTGGGGCAGGATCTCGTTCAGCTCGGCCTCGGTCTTGTGCGTAATCCCCACAAAGCCCACCAGCGACGCAAGGTCGCTTGAGCTGTTTTGAATCGGCGTACCAGTCACACACCATCGCCGCTTGCTCTGCAGCGAGTACGCAGCGCGCGCGCGCGCACACGATGCGTTCGTGATCAGGTGGCTCTCGTCCAAAATGATGCGATGCCACGAGAGCTGATGCAGCTTGGAGCCGACAAATGACCGTCTGTCTTCCGCTGTGTTGCGCAGGATCGCCCTCCACTCGCTCTGTTCCTCTGCGGACGGTCCATTTGAGTCATTATCACCATCGCTGTTCTTGTTTGACGACGACGGACTGATCTTGCACTCTTTCAATCTCAGCGTGTCGTACGTCGAGAGCACGATGTCCGCTCCCATGAACTCCATCGCAGTGCGGTACGTCTTGCGCGAGCTTCCGTGGTACGTGATCACGCTCAAGTTCGTCTTCTGGCGGATCTCATTCTCCCACTGACCGAGGATCGACAGAGGCGTGATGATCAGGGTCGGCGGTTTGATCCGTGGAATCGAAGTCCCTGTGGTCGCGGTCTCTTGTTGGCACTCCTCACGAATCTGCTTGAGCGATTCGCAGATCAGCCCGATGCAGCAGACCGTCTTGCCGAGCCCCATCTCATCTGCCAGGATGCCGCCGCACACTTTGTCGGTCAAACGAACGTACCGATTCGGCCTCTTGCTCTGTGCCAAGAGCAGCTGCTGATGTTCTTGCTGCTTTGGGTACTGCTCTCTCGCCTGCATCCAGGCGACTGCTTGCTGCTGGTACGACACCAGCTCCACGCGGAACTCGGGCACGCGGTACGGACCGATCTGCTTCGTGATGAGGCTCTTTCGCCGCTGCTTCTTGCGGCGTCGGTCAATCGCGTAGCGGTACTCGATCTCGAGCGGCAGCTTGGTCTGGAAAATCGGTCGTGGTCGTCTCACTTGAACTGGACCTATAGAGAGAGCACACACACATCAGTTAGAAAGCTTAGACAATCGAGCCTTCTGCATGGTAACTTCGCGCAAAGAGTGCTTTCGAACTCTTCCATACCTTGGTTTGAATCGACCGAATCACACGACTCCCGTGACGAGTTGACTCGATTTGGTACCAACACAGGACGTTTCTCCACAGACGCCACCATTTCTAGAAACTGGACATCTTGGCTCTCTGGCTCCACTTTCACAACTGGTTTGTGTTGAGGATCCTCATCTTCATCATCACCATCATCTGCTTGGTCCATTTCCTCGTCCGGCTCGTCGTACGCGCTGCCGTCTCCAAACTCGTAGTCCATCTCTTCTCCCTCGCTGTCGCTGCTGAAACAAAGCACTTTCGGGATCTTATCGTGCTCGTCCTGTGCTTGCGCATCATCATCGTCGTCATCGTCCTCATGCAAACGCGTTCTGCTGTGATCTGAACCCGCGTCACCTTCGTTGTCTGCTTTCTCTGCTGTATTCGGGTTGTCGATGATCATGAATCCGTCGTCGCTCAAGTTCATTGACTGCATCGACACGTCGAGGTCGCAGACGCGGCTTTCGTGCACTGAGAGCTCATGAAGTGCACTCGGTGGTCGGTCTCGAGCTGCACCACTGTGCGTGCGTTTTCGCTGCTGAAATCGATTCGCGGACGGGCGAGGCGTCAGGAACTCTTCGTCACCTGAACGGAGCAGCGCTGCATCGGGCGAATCCGAGACAGACGGCGATCCAGTGTGCGGCGTCGAGCAAGACGCTTCTGTTTCTGCTGCTGGAGATGATGATTTATGCCAATTGAAGGAGCCGTCTTTGTTGTTGACACCAGCACCATCACCACCCCCATTGCCAGTCGTGCGCTCTTGATGGTGTTGCTTGTGATGGCCGGTGGCGCTTTCGTACATTGGTGCAATCGGAGACACGTCGGCCATGCGGATACGCAGCGTCTGGGACGCACTCTCTCGGCGCGCATAGTCCTCTGGTAGAAAGTCCTGCGTCGAGAACTGTGGGAAGAAGTGTCCTGATGATGCGCGGCGCTCTACGCACATACACACGCATACACATACAGCGACACGCCGTTCATCAAAAACATAATCGCCATTAAGAGTTAGTTTCAGATCACCACGATAGTACAAGCAGCATCCAGTTTAGCAGCACACACTCACGCTTCTGTGGGGTCTTGTACACGTACGACGCGTTCGACATGGAGCTCGAATTGAACGGCGCGCGGAACGAATCATTCGCGCCGCCTATGCTAACACCAGAGACTTCATCGTCGCTGACCAGGTCGTCAAATAGCTGCGTGTCTTGATAGGAAGACGACGCGAGTCGATGCGCGGCAGCACTGACGCTCTTTCTGGCGTACGTCGGTGGCTTTGGAGCCGTGTGGTCCCGCACACCCATGGACTGCAGCAGCTCCGCTAAGTACGCCCTGTCATACTCCGTAGCTCCCAATGCATCGTACTGGGTGCCAAAGGAGTCAGCAAGCGCGCGCGTCGTGAAGCTGCGCCAGTTGCGCTCGTACTCTTCGCGCCAAGTGCCGCCCGTTTTCATGTTTGCAAGCGCGCCTGCTTTTCAATTGCGTTCGAATAGGAACATGAGTGGGATAGATTTTTGACTTTAGAACAATAACTGAAATGGATCATTTGATTTCGTTTTTTGGATGAGCTCGATCAAATGGTATACAGTTGTCAATATGTTGTAGTGACCTTGCCTTGTTTTGATCTTGTCGTCTAAAACATACTGGAAATTATACAAAGTGCACTTGTGCGCTCAGATAAGTACTGTCGCGTTGGCGAAGTTGGAGAATGCTGTTGCTTCACTTGGGTCTGAGACCTCAGGGTCACGGAATACGGCAACTTGACAAACATATTGCGAATCGTGTCGGTCGCAAATAGGTCGGTGCAATTCGTTACCAGGTGTGCCAATGAGCTTCAGATCTTATGATGAGGAATCCCTCGTAACATGATGCTTGAAATCGTGATCCAGAAACTCGTTGAGAGAGTTGTTTGGATTGGGGACCGAGTTTGCGGAGACTCGTACTCGCGATGCCGCTGGTTCCCTAAATTCACGAGTGCCCGTCAGGTCGACTTGTTGGCAATGACATGACAGGAGGCAATGCTTTGAGGAGACACCAAGGTGCAGTAAAGTGGTTGCGGCCATGTCCACGTTCCTGCAGATGTGAGTGAGGAGCATATCGAGAGCGAAAGAAGGCAAGAACGAGCTCAGCACAAATTCCATCATTTGCGAGTGAAAAGATCGAGGAGCAGCCACTTTTGGGCTGTTCCATTGATCTGCGTCTTTTTTTCGTTTCTGACAATTTTCACCCACTTCACGGTGCTTTTCTCTATCCTGCGACCTTAAACTTACTGCTTCTTGCTTGTGCTCTTGCACACTTGTTGCTCTTTTCTGCTGTTTCTCGTCCGGAGCCCTCCAACTGGGCACCTCTTCACTCAAATTTACACGGCACACTCACTCCACGCACTGCTAGTGTTTGCTCTTTTCATAACTAAAATACATTCCCACCCCCGCGGATCGTCTGTCCTTCACCACCCGACATCCTCTCTCCATTTCGTTTTTTTCTTCGTTCTCGTGTTCTCTGTTCGCTGCGCTTCACCCAAAACTTGCTCGTGACTTGTTGCTTTTTCTGTGTGTGTTTCGTTTCTTCTCTTCAAAACGTGACCACAACCACTCACTCTCATGCGTTTTAGCTCACTCATGCACTGATCAGCTGAAGCAACTGATGCTGCGCACTTTCTTCTTGGGTTGGTCTGCAAACAGGGCCGTTGTCGCACGCTCCACTTCCGCAACAAGAGCATCCAGGAACTCCACTTCTCCGCCATTGATTTGCTCCAAAAGACCGGTTTGTTTCTCAACAACTGTCACTGCGATCGCGACAAGGTCTTCGAGCTGCGATGGAGAGGAGAAGTCGCCTTCGCGCTGCAAACAACTCGCGATTTCGAACAACGAAAAGCCGGCCTCCGTGCCGATCTTCAAAAACGTGGTGCTCATTCGCATCGTAGCGATGCACTCTTCTTCGATTCCAAGCGAGCGGAGCATACTGGCGTCACGCGACACGTTCAGCGAAGCAATGTGCTCCAACTCGTCGCACGTGAAAGGGAACTGAGCTTGTGGCCAGTACAACCAGTCGAAAGTCGCCGAGTCCAAGTGCTTGTAGGATGGAAGACAGAATCCGTGATCAATTGGAGTCATGTTGTACGTCTGCTCCTCAGGTCTTGAGCCGAGCAAAATGTTGCCAGCGTGTCGGTCCGTGTTGAAGAGGCGCACGTCAAGAATCCCAATCTTGTGCACTTCTGGGATCGCGAACTTGAGCGTCCCCATGTCTTCAGCAGAGCACTCCGACGGCACAAAGCGCTGCATGGAGCCTTCCTTTTCCTCTCCATGCACGATTAGTGTCATCACACTGGTTGCAGGCACGCCACTGAAGCTTCCGTACACTTTATCGAGCACGTACGCTGCACGCTCACGCAAGGCACCGTTGCCAACACGGAACCCTTTGTTCACAGGGTGCTCCGTCTCGCCCACGATTGCGTTTTCCTTCACATATCCACGCGGGTTCTTTGGAGCCATGTACTCTTCATCTCGCGGTTTAAAAATACCCAGAGGCATCTTGCCCGACGAGGATTGGTCTTGCAAGAAGTAGGCGCCACCGCAGCCCTCGCTCGTGATCTGGAACTGACCAGCACCGTTCGAAAGTACGGAGCGCACTTCCTCTTCGAAGCGAACCGAAGTTTCACTCGAGAGCCATTCCAGCGGGAAAGCTGCCGAGTCCAGCACCTTAATTTCTTCCTGCTTAACAGGAGCGGCTGCTGAACGCGAAAAGAGAGTACGGAAACGCGAGCCCGAACGGCGGCGAGTGCTTCCGTCGTCCACCTCGACGATTTCACGCGGCTTCAGCGGCGAGTCCTCCAATGGCGACTCAGGGCGTCGGATCTGGAATCGCTTCATCCGTGGGAAGAACTTGGCCACAAACGCTTGCTGGAACAGCCCCTTGGTCGTCACCTGCGAGGAGCCGTGCACACGTCGCGCCGAGTTGTTCCGCTTCTTTTGGTGCGCGTTCACCCCCATGCGCTCGCTCTTCGACCGCTTCATCTTCCTGCTGCCCGCAACCTGCCACTCGTTTGTGCTCCACTCATCTCCACTCGCGACTTCATCTCTTCCGTCGTGCTCGGCTTCAGGCTGACTGCACGCGCTGCTGTCGATCTCAAAGACGCGTCCCTGCGCGACGACCGCCATCGTCGATGCCGATTGGTCGCGATGTTGCACCCACCAGTCTGCGATTCCCATGGTCGTTCGAAGAGGGAAGAGAGAGATGTTTCAACAGCGATCGATCGATCTCACTATGAGAGAGCGACCGCGACAGCAAGACAAAGAGAGAGAGAGCGCGCGTGCTTCCGACAGCACAGCAAACGCCCAGAGAAGAGAAGAGAAGAGACTGACGGTGCACTCACTCACTCACGCACACACGAGCACGAGCAGGAGCACAGCGATAGACAGCGAGACGCGACGAGAGTACCGGTAGTGGTGTGATGGAGTGTGTGAACTTGCTTGGTGCTTCCTTCCTTCCTTCGTGTTGGTGCTTTCCTGGTCTCTCCGCTTGGGGCTGCTGTTTTTTAGACTTGAGGTTTGTATGCGGCGGAAAAAAGCGGCGTGTTCTTCTTGCGGCTGTTGGGGCTCTTTCTCTCTTCTGCTTCTCTCTTCTGCTTCTCTCTTCAAATCGCGAAATGACGATGAATTGGAATGCGCGAGAGCATAAAATTCTCAGGAAAAGCCAGACAGCTGGAACCATTTTTAAAAAGGGCGCCTGCGCTTGCACTTGGGCAGGGTGGACCAAGATCCTATGAGCGGTCAATGTGAAATCATATCTCTATACTGAGTCTTCAAGTATCGACAAAGCATATCAAATAAAAATATTATAGTCGATAATTGAGTTCATTTGCACTATATTCGTATTTTATATATACAGAGATGGATTTTCCTGAGACTTGGTGTTTTGAAAATTTTATTACGCCGAGCAGAAAAGGGGATAGGGAGAGCTGAGAAGTGCAACTGTGTCACAGTCGCTCCCCTACCCGCTCTCTATTCCATTCGCAGCATGCTCATCGACTCCAAACACGCCTCCCTTAATGCTTACAGTCTTTGATGTAGCTCGATCAAAGTATGAGCAACTTCTATTTTTCTAGAAACAGGGGATTGAATCGACGGTCCACCACACATTTTGCGGTACCTACAGTCCAGGCGCTCGCTTTAAAAATAAACCGGTACACCGGTCTACGCAAACAGAGGAAATACAGTAGTGACGAGATCGAACGCTTTTTGGAGCTCGAAGAAGCTCGAAAAAACGTTCAGTTCCCACGCCCAAAAGAGCATATTCGCGTCAAGTCAAAGCAGTTGACGGTTATTGTGGAATGTCAATGTCATGCCATGATGGAAGTGCTCTCTTGAGTTGGCAAGAGATGGCTCTCTTGGTAGAGATGACGCACTGACTATCGAGGCGTCGGGAGTCGGCATTTGCCCAAGTACCAGCAGGCAACCAGGATGTTTATCTTCTTTTCATCAGAGTCAGCAACTGCCACTCGCCACTGGCGCTTCTGTTCTCAGGTGACGTGGCGCCACCTACAGGTGTCATCGCCACACGATGGCGATCAGTCTTTACTCAGCTGATGCTCGCTGCTGCGATCTCAATCCGTACGGTACACACGGTGATGGTCATCATGGGACTTTGTGGATCCTGAAGCGGCGTAACGGGATTGAAGAAGAACCGACTCGATGCATGGAGAGTGTGTATTGGAGCCGCACAACTGCTGTGCGATTCCTATCATGTATGTGGCGCCTATACTGATCCCCACCCCACACGTGCTCCCTCTCGCATGCTGCGAGCGTACAAGTCAAAGTCGAGTCCTGTGTCCTCCATGAGAAGAGACATATACACACATGCACACACATGCGCGGCGCGGAGCGGCGTCCCATTGAGATACATTTTCATGGGAACAGTCATGCGACAGGCGTTCGAGCGCATTTCGTATTGTCTCCTGGTACGCCACCGCCGCGTATCAAGGCCACCAAGTTGAAGCAATCGAGAAATGTTTTAAATCTTGAAAAGAACGCAAGCAGGAGGTGATCGACGGCAAACGCGTCGACGAATGTGAGGCGGAGCTGAGCGCCTTTAACAGGAAGACGACCAACTTCGAGCGCGTTAAAGCCTACGTGGAGAAAAGAACGAGGTGAAC